>VYZW01012053.1:63630-84572 GCA_013401315.1 Balaeniceps rex
AGAAATGAGCTGTAAGGTAATGCCATTTGGACTCCTGCACCCTCAGATCTACTTATACCCGCTTCCCGCTGGCTAAGGCAGGCTAAGAAGGGAGAAGCCAGAGGAAAGGGAAGGACTGTGAAATTAAAACAGGACAGAGACTTCTTTTACTTACACCTTTTGATGATGTTCCTGTTATTTACAAACACGGTAAGGATTGCTGCACTGATAAAAGGATGTGATTATGAACTGAAGGATCTTCCTGCAGTCTGCACCAGTGAGGCACTGTGGACACAAACCTCTGCCACAGAGAAACAGCAACTCTAGTTTTATTTGAGTTGTTGTTACATATGTATTCAGAGCATCAGAAGACTCCATCTGCAGTCAAGATTTTCTCTGTTCTTGACTAATCTCTGTGTTAGAGCTTCCTGCTACATCTACACTGCTATTACTGTTTGGCACCAAGAACCTGGTGGGCTTCCCACTCCACTCACTTTTCTGTCCAGCCCCTGCCAGTCCATCTAGACAGGTCAGGGATCGTTGGGCATATTTGGATATCCCACATCCTACATCGCCCCATTGGGGCAATCTGTCTGTATCCGTGGTCATGCTTTCAGCTTGCCATATGTACAGACCTAAATCTGTACCTAAAGTGCAAGACTTAACTTCTGAGAGCAGTTTGTAAGGAGACAAGGGCTTCAATGGAGTTCAGCTGAGATCAACAGAGATCAACAGAAAGATATGTGAATTTTGCATGCTTAATTAGTTAGTCAGTCAGTCACTTCTAACACATCAGATCGTATCTTTTAAAGAAATATATTATAGCTTGGTAGCTCTTCTCACCTCTCTGAGGTGGTTTATGTTTTTCAAGAAAACTTTCCAGTCTACTGTGAAGTCCTCACAAAGGTCGAGGTTCTTGAGAAGGTGTCTGAACTGCTTGTCTGATAATTTAAAGCAGAAATGGTCAAGTACTTGCCGAAATTCCAGTGCTTTAATTACTCCAGTGTCTTCTTTATCAAATAGAGAAAATGCCTGAGAACCAAGAATTCAAATTACTTAAGCAAACCTAAACATTCCAAAAGAGAAGTCTTTTAGCAGCCATTTAGCAGTTCACATGGAAATACCTGAGACCCATACGCCTTTTACTTGCAGGTATTTTATACATGAAGAAAGAAAACACATTTCTCAGAACCTTACCTAGTTTGAAGTTTTCCTTTCTTTTAAAAATGAGATGCAATTGTTGAAATAAGCCAAAAATAGCCTGTATTTCTGTACCACATGTAAATATAAATATGGAAATAAACAACAACCTACAGTAAAAGCAAAAAGGCATTATATCAAGTATCCAAACATTCCAGAAAAGGTAGTCGTTAAGACAAGAGAGGAAACAAACAAAAATATTTAAGGGCTGCCTTAAATAATTTTAATTAAAACATTTTAAATTAAACTCACCTGAGCAGATGTAATTTGCCTTTTGTTCCCCCCCACCACCCAAATGATTATCGCTTTGTCCCTGGCAGGGCAAGATTGCTTTCTGCTCCCTAAAGGACTCGATAGTCCTTCATCCTCATTAGCTCCAGCTCATCCTGAAGACTTGCTTGCTCTCTTCTCATCCTCCCTTGCACAAAATGCCCAGCCTGTTCTTTGTGGGAGTTTTCCAAAGGTTTCCCAGGGGAAGCAGATTAGGTTCAGCACAGTTGCAGCAGAAGGCATGCAAGAGAGTAGTCCAAATGAGTGGCAGGGATACCAAGGTCTAGAAAAGTTGTGGGTCATATCCACTCTCATTCTGCCTGGCTGATACTAAGTAACCGTGCCCCCTTGTTTTATTCTGCCCCTTATTTATGATGCTGCACATATAAATCACTGATTCCATAAACGTAAATGAATATTACACCCTTCAAAATTTCAGGTTAAAGTCCTATTAGGCTGCTAACACTACAGCATATTGGCATAATACAACAATTTTTATGTTTTAGCATTAGAAATATTCTGAATAACGGGTTTAAAAATGTATACTTTAATGTACATGAACCCTGTCTACTGGCAAAACAAATGCTACCATATCCAAAGGTCATTGGAAAGGAATCCTTTGATCACTAAAGAGGATTCTGTAACTTCTTAATATGAAAGTTTCGTCTTTGCTTACATACTGAAAGTCTTAGGGGAAAAACAAAGCATTGAGTATATAGTGTGCAATGTACCAAGTAAGGTGAAAATGAATGGGAAATGATTATACTGACAAAGAGGACCCACCTGAACTCTTAAACTATTTGTTATGAAACTTCAAAGCTCTGAATTCAGTTGTAGAGATGTCATGGATGGGGTGAGATGGATTGTTTTTTTTTTTTCAACTAGCTGGACTCTAGGAACTGTGCTTTCAGATCTGCCTCTTTCTGACAAAATATTTTGTTGTAAGCTTATGTTGTTAGAGTCCACCACCACATAGGTGGCAGCAACTATTACTCAAAAAACGGCTTGGAAGAAAATTGAGAACTTCCTTATTTTCTCATGTAAGGGAAATGAGAAAAAGTTCTGCTTTTCCATAGCATGGTGGACAAAGTCTCGCTCTCCATGGAGAAAATCCCTTGGTCCCTGAAGTTATATTAACCACCAAATGGTATCCTAAAAGACTAAATGGATGATTTGTTCATGCCAAAAGCCATTTTCAAATCATACCCTCAGCAGACAAAACTGTGGCCTTCTCTATTCCCAAGACACACAGGGATAAGAGGACAGATACTGTCTTCTACTAAAATTTAACAAACACTAACCTGTACTATTGAATTTATCTATTTCTTATTTCAATAATGCAGAGCACAGGAAGGATTTTTTTCCCCTTACTATGAAAAATGTAAAGTGGTTATATAAATATTTCCCTGTCCTGTCCAATAGTTAGTCTATCTGGCAAAAAGTGGCAACATGGCCCAAATAAGTTTACAAACATTACAAACATTACAACTAAATAGTGTGAAAAGAGATTTCTGTAAAGAAAATGTACCATCTCCCATGGTACTACTATTTTTTTGAGTGCTTGTACCAGTGACATCACTAGTGATGTCTTTGTTGGAATCCTGTGTTATTTTTAACTGCAGGAGAGAGTCCACAGATTGAGACTTCAGAAATGGAGCCATTGATGACAGAGAATTTCTACCCCCATCATCTTCCCAGTCACTGTTCCCCTCCCTTGTGCAGGCAGCCGCTCTCCCATGGCCACACACAACTGATCAGGCTTTTGTCAGGTTGAAGTTCCCTGACCTGGGTCATTGGGCAGGAAGACAAGTACTGGTTTTGACACAAGGCAGGCAGGAGGACCACATTGCTGGGGATACAGGGGTAGCGAGACCATCTTTGCAGGCATAATCCTACCTCTAAAGCCATGAGCTTAAACTGGACCTGAAACTGCAGGTGCAGATGAGATGGCTCTATGGTTCTCTGTGATAGGAATGCTTCCTTCAAGGTCTTTTCAATTATTCTATCCCATGCTTGAAAACAATCTTACTGTGGCATCAAGAATTATTTAGTCTAGAGGCTGCTGCATTTCAGTAGACTCCAACACAACTAAGATTGCTTAATATGCAGCATTTTTTCACTCAGGGCTTTCAAAATTCTAGAGAGAAGTGGTTATTTTTATTATTATCATTTTACAGGTGGAAAAACCAGGAAACGTGCTGCTCAACAGCTAATGCGCCTTAGCTGTCTGTGTCAGAGTCAGAAGTGGCCAAAAGCGTAAATGCAGATAGTTGCAGAGCCCCAGCTGACAGGTGCTGACTTCTGCAGCCACTGCAATTTGCTCACATTTGATCATATGTCTGTATCCTCAGTTGCTACATGATCCTTTCATCTCATGTTGATAAAACCATAATGGCTGCCTGCAGTAGCACATTATACCTACATATGGTAAGTCTCAGCTTAGGAAACTCAACAGAGCTGTTTGAAAGACGTGATATTTACATGCTTGGGACACAATTTACAGACAACTGGAAGAGGAAAAGGGGTTTGGAGAAGAGAGGAAGGGTCCTGATAATTTGCTATTCACTTCTTCCTTTCCAATCATTATCTTCACAAAACCTCTAGGCTTGATTGGATATGCTTGTTTTGTGGAGTTACCAGAATACAATCAATTAAAAAGTCTGCAGTTGTCAGAAGATGCTGTTTCTACATGGGCCAAGGTTGTTGGTAGCACTCAATTAATAGCAGAAAAGTTTTGAAGCCTTTGGGTTAGTCCCCAGCCAGGCAGAAAAAAATAGAGATTAAATAAGATGTGGTGACCACATGAAAATTACCTTGTACAACAAATGATAAGATGATGCAACTATTTCTTTTATCTTAGTTAGGGTCTGTTCTAAGCTGAGCGCTGCAAAGCTTGCAGGTGGTGCAGCCTGCTTTTGTCTCTGTTGGATTTTAGATGCTCTGCCATCATCAATTGCTCTCAGGAAATCAAAATAAGAGAGCTTGCTGTCATGAATGCTGATTCCTAAACTAAGGGAAAAACACAGAATGAGATATCAATGATTTTAAATAATTGTCTGACTGTTGTCTGTGCTGATTGATTATTATGATGTATTATTTGTACTGCAGCAGCACTTCAGGGTATGCTTGTGCTTTCACCGTATAAACCCTGTTAGTTCCAGCCCAAGCTCCTTCTCAGGTCTAAGCCACCAATCCGATCAATTAGATGCAGCCACACTCTCACATGCAGGTCCAGCCAATCTCCAGATGCTCAGGAGGAGACCTGCTTTAGCCTGGGCCCAAGTGCACAACCTTCCAGTCCATCAGCATTAATTTTGTGCTTTTTAAACACAGCAGAGTATTTTGATCACAACCTACTGCTGAGCTTACCATCCCCAATGTGGCCAGAGGCCATGTAGGCTCCCAACCTTGTCCTTGAATGTCCTTTTCATGTCACAGTGTAAACACAGCCTAATAGACTCTGTTGAGGAGTAGACGTTCCTTGTGCTAAGAGCTGGTACTTTCCCTTGACTTTCTGCTTTACAAAAATACCTTTGATTCGCAGATGCTGCTTAAGCCTCCCAGTATGTTGTGATCATTATAATTCTGAGAGAAACAAGCAGAACCACGTACAGCCTGGTAAGCTGTTACCAGGCACAAGCTAAGACATCCAGTACTGCTCCACGATACGTTTCATGGATGTACCAGCACAGGTCTATACTCACTCACAATTTCTCTACCACATGTGAGGAAACCAAACCAGGTTCCATACAGTGCTTCTCTTTATGTTTGCGATAGAAGGGCTTACTTTCCCTCTCGACCTCTACTTCAGTCTGCGTGGTTGGCAGGCCACTAGAGAACTATTTTACAGGTTCTTGGCAGGACTCAGCCTCACTGTGTCTCAGGCACTGGCCTTCCCTCCTTTGGTGCGTCCACTGGGCTGCACAGCGGGCTGGCACATTTGGCCCAGCAGCTGCTGCCATTGACTCGTGGCACGCTGTGTCCAGTGAGGGTTTCTCTTCTGATCACTTGTGGTCAGGCTGTACCTGGGAGCCCAGCCCATGGGCTCCGCAGGCTGCACTCACAACTTGCCGAATTTCTGCCTGTCAGCTGAAACATCTGCTGGATCACAGACACTGGGGAATTTCATGTTCTGTCACATCGGAAATTCAGTGGGTTACAGAGCTGACTACAGATAGCTCCGGGTAACAACAGTGAATATATTTTTGCATCAAATATCAGCATGGGGAAAGATGAGCTCTTGCATATGATTTGGGGAAATTCTTTTTGCAGAGAACTTTGTTACCAAACTAAATTAATTTTTATTCAAAGATGTTTTACCATAAAAAGTCTGGAATTAAGACAAGCTTCACAGATGCAGAAAATATGTGCAAATAAAAGTTATTTAACATGAAAGACTAGATGAATAGCACTAACTATTACATGAAAAGCTACTTTGCTCCAATGTCCTGTGACTTGTGACCACTTAATGAAAAGACACCTGGTATGTTTTAAACAAGGACTTCAAACCTGTCTAATGAGCCTGTAGAGTTCATCACCACAAGGGATACAATAGCAGGGGCTTGCTCTGCTCTCACTTACCCAGTATAAAGCCAGTGCAGTCAGTTTATGGAATTTCCTACCATTGAAAGACAATCAGAGAGTCTCCAGACTGCGGTATACATTGGGTGTTTTTGATACAGATCCATTGGCTCCTGTGAAATTATTCCAGATTGACCTTACAGTTACCATCTATGGAGAGGTTTTTAATACACTTTAATAATTTCATAGAAAATTATCAGAACTATAGGTTCTTTACACACATGTATTAGGTAGGCACTTCCTATGCTGCAGGGGAAAGGCTGGAATTCTTTTAGTCTTGCATTCAGCTTTTTTGTTAGAGTTATGGTCAAGGCAAGTCCTAGAGAGGCAAGACTTGACAGAGGAGATAGCCCCACTACACAACCCTGATTTTCCTGTTTAAAACTGAATTACTGTAACGTACTTTTATCATCTGTTTCCACAGTAAATCACTGGGGACCAATGCCTCAGCTACCAATCACCAGAATATCCAGTTACAAGAATGTCTAATTAATGGGGAGAGCCAGTAAAACAAAGAGGAAGCTTTATAAAATGGGCTGGAAAAGAAATTAACTATAGACCCCATATCTGCTAGTAAGAAAAAAAAATGTTCAAGAGCCCTGATTTTGCATCTTGCAGCTGCACAGCACTCCCACATACTACCCGTGTCAAGCTGGCTCCAATATTGGAGACAGTGTGTGGAAAAGGAAATAATCAACACCATTTCAGCGGAGAAATAAATTGCCAAGTGGGCATTAAAATTTTAGTAATAAAACTAAATGCATATGCTAATCTACTCTGTATTATTTAGAAAAGACTATTTTGGATCAAGAAAGGAATAATCTGCACAAAATTACAATGAATGGAGGTGTTTATCATCAAGAGGTCTTTGAGAAAGAAACAAGCAGCAGATTCCTATTAAGGTTTCAATTCATAAAAAGTTGATCACCCAATTAAAGGTGAACTGTGAAAAGACTTTGTTAATTTTATTTCAAAAAAGAGTCTGGTCTGGCAGGCTCTGGAGAACAAAACCCAGTGCTGCCAGGCATATGATCTTTGGGGGACTGTTTGGTGCGGCTACCTAATATTGGAGCAGGTCCTTTGTGTTCTTCAGCATATACAAAAGAGATTTTTCTTTTTACTCATATTAACATGGAGAATTAAAAGCATAGTTTTGCATAGCAGCAGCATTGGATCATTTGAAAATTATTGCTATTTTAGAACCTGATTTAATTCTGTTTCTATTTTGAACAGGATCCGTTTCACACACTTGCTCTATTAAATTGACATTAAATAAATAAAACAAACTAGCAAACAAAGACACATACTCAAAGCATACTTTTATATGCAAGAAGCCATTTCACTCTCATTACCTGCGGAATCAATACATTACCTAAAAAGATTTTTCACGTATATGCAATTTTAGGCATGTGGGTGTCTCCATTAGTTTTAACAGAGCTTCTTGTATGCTTAACACTAAGTAGAAGCTTATAGGCTTTGCTGGGTGTGACCAAGGTGGTGCTTAGGAGATAATGATACAAAACCTGTTTAGAAGACTACTGAACTGATCATGATCAAGGTAACAGTTGAATTCTTGTAGTATCCTGTGCAGGTCACATACTGTTACATAGCCATCTCTATTTTTATCCACTTTATGAAAGGCCTTATTGAAATCTTGGAAGTAATCCCTAAATTTATCCCTGAAAGCGAGCAGATGTTTATTTTAGCTCCTTTGTTAAATCAGACAAAAAGGATACAAACAAATATACAAAATAGGGGTGGAGGGACAGAGAAAGATTTTGAGCTTATTTGTGTGTGGTAAGTTCATATAATTTATTCAAAGACTGCCAAATTGTTCACAAATAAACCTCAAACCCAACACCCCCCCCGTTTAATTTGCACATGGAATTGCATGGCTCAAGCCCCCCATTGTAAACAAATGCTCCTCAGGTGATTAACTGGTTACTCTCTCCGTTCAGAACTGCAGCTACAAAACACAGTGCTCTATTTTAAAGCCTGTACAGATCGGAGTTACAAAATATTTATTACAGCTGTTAAAATGATAAGGGTTTGGCAGCATACCTTCTGCAATTTGAAGTTCCTGAAACTTTGACTAGTAAGAACTATTTCAACAAAAACACCTGAGCAAAATCTGGAGTAGTGCAGGGCCTGATCCATGTCCAAGGGAAGAAGCGCAGAGCTTCTGCTGACTCACGTGGACTTTGGATCAGCACCTTAAAACCTCTCTGAGATATTTATCATTTCTTACCCACAATCAAATTCAGGCCACGAAATCTTGACTCTTCCTCCCACTTTATTTTGTCACTTATGCTTCACTGACATCAGGGACCTTTTGATCAAACTTTGGAAACCCAAGCAATATCCCTCTCTGGCTCCTGATTCAACAAAAGCCTCTCCGCATTTTGGCTCAAGAGGACAAGGCAGGCACAAACATCTCTCCTTACTGCATGTCTTCAATCAGCAAAGTCACTTAAAATTCATCTAAGTTAAAATAGTTGTGAATTACATCTTGATGCAGATTACCAAGTGTACATAAATTATATACATATATTCAGCACTTACAAGATGATACCCTTATGGCAAAAATGACAAGTTTAGGTCTGGGTTAATACCTACAGCTACACTCCATTTGCTCTGGGATTGCTCTTTCTGACAGCCCTAGGGTACAGAGCGTGGAGGCTGGGTTCGTTAGAGAGTCAGGATTTGTGGTATGTAGTATAAAAGGCTTGTTACAGTGATAACACAGTTCAACAGTGTAACTGGCATAATCAAGCATGATTCATTGCCTCAGCCTCTCACCAAGTCTGTCTGTGGATCTAACAGCTCAGACCAGTTCACTCTGCTCCTTGTTAAGCCACCGTCAATAAGCCAGCACCCGAGACTTGCATTTTCTCCTTTGTAGGTATATAATCATAGAATAGTTTGGCTTGGAAGGGACCTTTAGAGGTCATCTAGTCCAACCGCCTGCAACGAGCAGGGACATCTTCAACTAGATCAGGTTGCTCAGAGCCCCGTCCAGCCTGACCTTGAATGTTTCCAGGGATGGGGCATCTACCAGCTCTCTGGGCAACCTGTTCCAGTGTTTCACCACTCTCATTGTAAAAAATTTCTTCCTTATTTCTAGTCTAAATCTACCCCCCTTTAGTTTAGAACCATTACCCCTTGTCCTGTCACAACAGGCCTTACTAAAAAGACTGTCCCCATCTTTCCTATAGGCCCCCTTTAAGTACTGAAAGGCTGCAATAAGGTCTCCCTGCAGCCTTCTCTTCTCCAGGCTGAACAGCCCCAACTCTCTCAGCCTTTCTTCCTAGGAGAGGTGCTCCAGCCCTCTCATCATTTTTGTGGCCTTCCTCTGGACACGCTCCAACAGTTCCACGTGTTTCCTGTGCTGAGGGCTCCAGAGCTGGACACAGTACTCCAGGTGGGGTCTCACCAGAGCAGAGTAGGGGGCAGAATCACTTGCCTCGACCTGCTGGACACGCTTCTTTTGATGCAGCCCAGGATACGGTTGGCCTTCTGGGCTGCGAGCGCACACTGCTGGCTCATGTCCAGCTTTTCAACCACCAGTGCCCCCAAGTCCCTCTCCGCAGGGCTGCTCTCAATCCCTTCATCCCCCAGCCTGTATTGATACCAGGGCTTGCCCTGACCCAGGTGCAGGACCTTGCACTTGGCCTTGTTGAACCTCATGAGGTTCATTTAGACGGGCCCACTTCTCGAGTTTGTCCAGGTCCCTCTGGATGGCATCCTGTTCCTCAGGCATGTAATCAGTTGTTATAAGGCTAACATGGGACATGCTAAATCTCATATGCTTTTTAGCAATACTCATAAGTCTTTTCAGAGCTCTACAGACTCTCATGGATCTCCTCAGAGACATCTGGTCTCAGCTGCAGTTACTGGTGCTGTCTTTCCTCTCACAGCATTGCAGAATCCTTGGTTTTCCATTTGTTTTCAAGAAGCTGTAAGTTCAGCACAGCCTTTACAAGAACAATACATTTTCCTTGCCGATTGTTTCTCCTAAGAATCCGTCTTTTTGGACTTTGCACTTCATATGAACAAAGAGCAATTTCTCCACAGCCCTCAGGGTCCAGGAAACACCATTGTGTATGCAAACAGCATCACCTACCTTAAAAAAAATCTGAATTATGATATGACTTAGGTGGGTTGTTAACAATTTTTTATATGCTTCAGAGCCACTGTACCTTCCACTGTTATATGGACTAAATTGGGAGTACCAGGACTCTCTGCTTGACCAGGTTTCAGCTGGCAAGAAACTGTTTTTCAATGATATTCCTCTCAAGTTCAGTATGGATCACTTCTCAGCTTCACAGCTTGCTTGAACTGTCTTTTAACAGTTTTATCTCAGCTCACCATTGTATTCAATGGATATCTGGATATACTTCATTCCTTACAAATCATTTCAGGTCTGAGCTGCTGAACAGGGCACCATTGCTAGACAAAATTTCTGGGACTCCATACCCAAACAAATAGAGCATTAGTGTATGCCGTAACATGTTCTGAAGTTAAGTTCAATCCAAATGCAATTTCAGGTTAATGCCTGAGTCAGATACTTACAACAGGTTCAGATGAATCAACATATGGTCTTATCTCTCACATTTTTCAACAGCCTTGTGAGTGTCCTGTACTCTGTGAGGCACGTCACATCATAATACATTGACATCACTATGCTGTTACCTCTGAAGCATATGCTGCTAAACACAGAAAACTCTGGTCTGAATTGGTCATATGGGCTTGGTATACAATACCCTTGCTAGCCAACAGGTGGTAACCTTCGTGACTTTCTGCATTGTGTCATCTTCTGTACAGCCTCACCAAACCTAGCCTACTTTCTTCTGAAATAGGATAATGCTTTTTAAGATTGTATTTCTAGGTGTTATGTCATTCTTTGTGTTGTTTTCAAGAGCAGACTTCTTGAATGCTCTAGAAAGTACGTCTTTGATCAGTAATTATTTCTCCAACTTAAATTTTATTTGTCAGATTGAATGGTTTTACCTAAAAAAAAACCCCACTAAAAAGTCACACTGTTTTTATATTCTGGAAGCTGGTCTTTCTTTCGCCTACAAAGTGGTTTGTCTCAGCTCTGACCATAACAGGTCGATAAACAAATATGTGACATTTCTTACAATCAGAGAGCAGAGCCAGAGCTCTGCTTTCTCAGTCTGTGCCTCAAATCGTGGTGTTGACAAGTGCCCTAGAAACACAGGCCACACATTTCCATTGATTATTTTTTCAATAATACTGCCTGTAAGCCATCTTTTGAAGACTTTGTCTGTCTTCTAGTGCCAATATATGTAAGGCCAGGAGTTGTCTTTATTAATGCCCTTAATTTGGGAATTCTTTTCCCAGATTTACAGCCCACTATGTCCATTTTGTGTAGTAACTCAAAAGCTACTTGCACAGATTGCCCGTGTGATATGAACTCTCACGTAACATTCACATGCTAACAGGCCTCTGGACACCCTTGTTATCTTTGTGGATGGCATATTTGTAATGACTCTGTTTTATCTTGTTGACAGTTAATCTTTTATGTTATTTCTCTGCCCTTACATTTGCATTTCTGTCTAATCCTACTTCTCAGGCTCTCTTGGATACTTTTTTCAGATTCCCTGCTGGTTTTCTCTCTACATCTTCAGTACCTATTTAAGCAGCCACAGTTGTTTCAAGTGAATGGCTTTTCCTACACTTCCCTGTGAAAACTCAAGAATGGACTTTAAGTCTAAAGGAAGTCTTTGAAAGAAGAATCTCCTGTACAGTGGTCTAAAAATACATAGTGTTAAACTCCTGTCATGCAAGAAAGCTTGCTTGGATCTAGCAGAAGAATCTGAATTTGTAATTTTTGTAAAAATTGATTAATATTTGTAAAAACATATGCAGTCCTTTTACCTGAAAATATCCTGTACAGGACAGAGTCTGTCCTGAAACATATACTTAGCCTATTGGATGTAAGGACAATCTGAGTGACTTGTCTTTGATCTTCCTGTTGCTAATTTGCTCTTCCATTTTTAAACTTCCCACCATTACTTCCACATAATCTAGCTCCTTTATGAGCTTCTCTCTCATGACCAGAGGAATGTTCCTAGCAGCACATGTTGCCATGAAAATACAGCTCTATATTCTATGCCTACTTCATACCTGACACTAAAGATTTCTGGGTACTGATCTCCTCTGTTTATGGTTCCTTCATCAGACTCACTGCTTTAACCAAGCCCAGGGATGGACATATTTTAGACCAAATATTAGCTCTTTCTGCCTATAAACATAAACTACCATGTTTATTTTCACTTTCCAATTTAAGTTCATACAATCCTTTAGTAGGAATTAGATTCTCGGTAGACACCGTCAGTTTCAATAGTCTTTCTTCATATGTAGAGATTCCTGAGCTAGATTTTTTGCAGTGTGTTTGGAGGTAACATTGACTGAGCACCAGTTTTGATTTTAGAGGTGTTTATTCTTAGTCTGCAGCCCCCTTGTGAAGCTTTTGCACAGAATCTCTATGTGGTATTTTGTTGTGTTGTTGGTTTGTGCACCATCACATAGATCTGGGGATATGGAGGATATTCTCTTTTGCTTCTGCTTTTCCAGTCGCAAGGTCTTGCAAAATAACTGTATTTCTTATAGCTGCTGCAGAATTCCTAAACTCCCGGACATAATATGAATCCGTGAATTTTTATGTATTTCATTTTGGCTACTTCTTGCATATAGCTCTGAAAAGTCTCTTCAAAACTCTCCTAGCTTCCTTTCCTGACAGACAGCAGCATGTCCTGCTCCCCTTCTGATATTTCCACACTGTCCCTTATGACCGTCCTTGCTTGACTAAACAGATTTTTCTATCCTTTTTTTTTTAGATCCTACCTTCCTGGGATCTTTTCTGTATCTTTGGATCTTTGATGCCAATCACTATCTGATCCCTTGAAATGGAATCTCTGAAAACATCATAGCTACTTGACTGATCCGTTATTTTCAGATCAGCTAAAAATTCTTCAAAGGGTTCCTCCTTCTGCATTCTCAAATGAAACCTGTGTCTTTCAAAAGTTAAAGTTTCCTTGGGAGTGCAATATTCCTTCAGCTTACTTTCTATAGCGGCATGGATTGCCCTCTCGCCCTGGCTTAGTTTCATGCCATTAAAAACTTTGATAGCTCCTACTCCTGTAATATTCCAGAAAATAGTTGTGAGCTTCCTTATGATTAATCTAGCCACTGTATATAGGTTTCAAAGCATGATGTGAATTTTTTCAAGGAAACTGCAATATTGCCAGCGTGGTTCAGAGTCTGTAAAAGCCCCTAAAGAGCTATCACCTTTTCTCTCACTTTCAAATCTCTTTTTGCTAGTTAATTCCTTCCTCTTTTTCACATTCTGCTCCTGTTACCATGTGGTACTTGGTTTACACTCAAAGCAAGACTTGTACTGGAAAGAGCACAGAAGTATGCTGCAGAGGGTGCACATCAGTCAGAGTGCACTTGCATTGCACTCAAGCTGGCTTTACTGTCTTGAATCTCCATGTATCTAATTACTGCCTAACCAGCTCAGACTCCTTCAGCCTCCTCTTAGATATGAGACCCTAGAGATCCAACATCTGCTAATTACATCTCTGATTTTTAACTTTTATTATGTTCAGAAGCCTACAGACTTTCCAGCAGAGACACAAATCTAAAATCTCCTGACAGAGGGTTTGCTTTTTTTGAGTTACTGTAATGTGCTACAGCTTAAAACCCACGGCTTTACAGCGATTGCAAAGGGCCAATGGTGGAGGAGGACGGTGCTGAGGCCCAGCAGGAGACCGAGAGAGTCACACCTAGGAAGCAGGATGCAGGAGCCTAAAAGCCAAAACCAGCTGACCACCCTAAAGGGCAGTTTGTGATTTCAGTGAGAGATTGAGCCCCAGAAGACTATTTGGCACTGCTCCTTCCACCTTGCAAGGGTGTGCTCTGTAGGTGTGATATGGTCCACGTTGTACCCTCATTGCAGAAAGTTTATAGAACCCTTTTCAACTGTATGTTACTTTCAGTGCCCCTCTTCATCACCACTACCATCTTCCACGTAAATCTTTCCAATAAAAGTAAAGGCTGAAGTAAAATCAAAACAGTTTTTGAGATTCATATTTTTTGAAAACTGAGGCATTCAACATTTATGGGCTGATAAAAGATTTCCAAGCAATAATTATTCCACTCACAGCAGTAAATATGTGCGTGGAGAAAATGAGGATTAAAACCATAGATCAAGCTACATTGCCAAAAAATAATCTTTTCTTGCAAATGTTCTGTATTTTTCTTGAAGAGCTAGAGAGCCACTGTTCAATGTCTGTTTCTAATTTGGGCGATTTGTTCCTGTGAGTTACAACAAAAGCAAAAGGAAAAAAAAAGTGCACAGCAGTATGTTTTGAATTGTAAGATGTCCAGAGCTTTTGTCTGCCTCACAGTGTGTAATCACAGGGCACTGAAACTGCTCCAAAGCTGTTAGGGTGAGGTTCACAGCCCTTGCAGAAAGCCAGAAGAAAGGGCACAGGGTGGATGCAGCCACTGTGCAAATAGAAATGAGAGGGCTTAAGCAAGATCACAAAAGGGGGAGTGGGTGCTGCTCCCAGTGCTGCTGAAGTGGGTCCTATAACCAGCAAATTCGCACCTCAGGCAAATACCTCCTCCCAGTCTGAATTTGACAGGTGAAAGGAATCAGTTTTCTAACTCATTAAGAATGAAGTGGGGGCTGAGACCCACGTGGATCACCAGGGTTAGGTTTTGCAGCCACTGCATTTCGTCCGTTTTCCTGACGGAGAACAGATCTCCTTACGCTGACCTTTATGGTAGGAGGACATGGTGCCCACCTGTGCTTCCTGTATCTGAGCTGTCTTATGTGGTCCTGGAGCGGAAGGCTGACACTCGGTTGGATCGCTGTCTTCACAGACACCACGCGGATGGATTTCACCCGTCAGATGACTCCGGCTTAAAGAGTCATTTATGGCTTTCCAGGGCCTTACATGAAATCTGAGGAGTTCAGAGGCCTGGATTCAACTCCTCTTGCACTTCCAGCTTTCTGAGAGAGAAAACCAGACAGGAACTGCTACCACAGAACTGCTCCCACCGGCCAGGACGTGGGTGAGGAAGTGTGGGAGACAAGAAGAGAACATTCAGGGGAACTGAAAGGTGGCAATAATCGATAACAAGACATGCTTTTGCAGACCAGAGCGATTAAGCTGTGAACTCATTTCCAAAGGAAGCTGCAGATGCCAGAAATTTCAAAGGATTAAGAACAGAACTGGACGTCTTACGTATATAAATCAAGAAAAGCCAGAATCTAACCAACAATTAGAACATAATTTCTGAAAGGTATATAAAAGTCCCATCTGCAGGCTTAAACCAAACTCCGTCATTGCCCAGGATGAGACAGCCCCAGTGCAGGGGGCAGAATATTCCATGCCCATCTGTTAGAAGGCTGCTCCACCTCAACCAGAAACATCTGGCTCTGGTTGCTAGCAGGTAACTGAATCCAGTTATACTTGACCCCGTCTGCCAATTTCTGTTTTCCTCCAAATTACCCTTAAGCAATCACTATGCTCTCGCAGGTTTACATTTCTGTGTCTAGTTGCCATATACATGGTTGTTGTTATGGTAGATTCTCAAAAGTAAGTAATTCTAAATGATGTGGACCTGCCAGCATGTCACATCATGACTATTTTATTTTTACCCAGCATGTCTTCCCCATTGATTTAATTACTCTCCAGCTGCTTCAGGATGAGTATTTGCATCTTTGAGCCACGCTGCATAATTTCTGCTTGCAGCACAGCATCTTCCCTACTTGCAGAGCTGCTTCTTATTTACAGCATTGGAGGCAGGGCCATCTTGCACTTGGCATTGCACTAACAGGAAAGAAATAGAAGATTCCTGACCAAAAGAGCTCTTCATCCAAGTGTAAGACTAGAGACAACTGTTTGGTACAACAAATGGAGTGGAAGAGCCCAGTATGAGACAGTTAGGGCCTAAGTTTCACATCAGACAGTTACAAATATGGTAATAAGCAGTGCCTACAACACAGCAGCTGCCTAACCATCTCTGTTGTACATTATGCAATTTTTTACAGGTGGAACGCTCGTTGATACCTGTGGGTATCGTAAGTGCAGTTTATGCCAGAGAGCTGCAATGCAGGTGGGAGAGTTGTGATGCTGAAAAGAAAGGACAGTTTTGACCTTGATTCCTTCAGCCTATTTGGGATACTGAAAAACAGAATTTAAAAAAGCAGGGTAAAAAGGCAAAAGCCTTAGCTTACAGGCTTCCTTCTGTGTTTCGTGGGGTTTTTTTGTCTAATGATTTCCCAGGCTGCTTCTTTATCTGCAAGACAAGGCTGCTCTTCTTTGTTTATGAGTGTATCACCTTTACCAACATGTCATGGGGAATTATCATTCTTATCAATAATAATTTATTAGTTCCTACAACTTCCAGACACTTCCTGAGCACAAAAGAAAGCAAATCTGTGCTCTTGGGGGTATATTTTTACATGTTATTTGCTCCTGAGGGTTTATACTCCTAAGTAAAAAAAAACAAACAAACAAACAAAAAAAAACAAACCAACCCACAGTTCAGGAGAAGAGTGAAAGCAGAAGCAGAAAACATGATAAGCATCCAAGTGGTGTCTATCCATAATCTGGAAATATGAAGTTTTAACAGCACTGTGCTGGGGCAGAAGATTCTCCTGCTCCCTCAATCTGCTGGCAGGTGCACGAATCCTGTAGCAGCAGCAGGCTAATCACTGCTGACTCACTAGGGCAAGCATGGATCATTAGACTCCACTCTGAGTAGGATATTATTTTGTCATTTGTTTGTCGAATGCTCTTCTCACGAGCAATGACCTATTAACTCTGTGAGTGTTGATTTTGTTTGAAGCAGAGACTCCTCTTGCTTGGAGACAAGATGCTTATTTCTGTCATATGGAGCCAGGGTCCATCCTTGTCAAGGCTGTTTTTTGCTGCATCTACAAAGCCATTTACTAACAATTTTACTAGCTGCTAGAGGGATGTGAAACCAACTGTGATTGCCACTTGGCCCTCATCCAAGGGACAGGGTAGGATATGGGATCACAGCTTCCTGCACACCCAGCCATTCTAGCTGCAAGAAAAGCCCCTGTTGAGTGTAATCAGGTAGGTCTAAGTTTACGTTGCCCAAAGCAGCCTGAGAAGAAGAGACCTGCAGGGTGACAAAAACTGCACTTGCTCTTCTCCTCAGTCTGAGCTGACAGCAACGTTAGGACTGGAACCACAAGCTGAGACGATACCAATAAACAGGCCAGGGAGTGCTCCAGGCACAGAGGCCAGCTGGCACATCTCTGCTGGTGAACCTTCTTAGCCACCGAAAGGGAGCAGCTGCCCGCAGACTGCCTATCAGGAAAGGTCCTTGAAGCATTCTTGCTCCCAAACGGTGCTGGGAGTGATCAGGGAAAACATTAGCTGACACAGGCCAAAGCATGATGAGGACTGTTTTGGCAGTCTAGCAGCATAGATGACTGAGTCTGGGAATGTCTCTGAACATTCTGATTTCTCAGTATAGATGCTGCCATAAAGTCTGTAAAATAAGTAATATAAGCCATGGAGAATATCTATAAAAAAACCTCACAGCGCACACTGAGCTAGGCTTATCTCCAGCAAATCAAGGGAATAACACTATGGATAAGCTTGGTCCAGTACCTTCCGAGACTCCTTTTCAGAGTCTTTTTTTTGTAAAATTACAATTGTACTGTACACAGTGTTATCTTAAGAAATTAAACACAAACATAGAAAGTTATATGCTAAGCTCATAAATAACTTACTTGATCTGCTTTTTAATTTCTCTTATACGCAGAGCTTTAGTTTGCTGTTTCTGCTACTCTTCCAGCTTTGAATGCTTCTTTTGTTGATTAATATAATGTGCTTGTAAATGTGCATATGTGTCTACCATGATGTGTCTGCTGAGCCCTGTGTCAGCGGGTGAAAACTCTATCCCCATTTTCTGTAAAAATTCTTAGTGAGTAAGATATCCTTTTGCATCTGTATCATACCTTGAAAAAGAAATGCTATTTTTAAATATTCATGTGTTCTTCATAGAAAGGCAGCTTAAATCTCAGTGACTTCCCTACCTTATAGAGGTGCCATACCACACTGAGAATGAGTGACTTTATGAGAGACTCAAAAGACAGGGCTTATGCATTGTAATCACAGAGTCGATTCTGAAAATACTACCCTGAGGACCAAACTGTCAGGAGTATTCTCCAGCTCTTGGTACTGCTGCCTTTCAGTGTCTGGCTTGAGATGCAGAGAACTGGCTCCTAGAAATTCAGCCTTAAGTGTCTCAAACTGGTCACACAAGTCTGAGATGCTCAGAATTGTAATCATCCTTCAGAAACATAGGTTTAGCTTCATAAACACTTCTCATATTTTCTTAGGTATAAGCCATTCCATAGGCTTTTTCCCCTGCAGTTTCTCCCCCTGCTAGTGCTCTGATGCATGGTAATGCCTAATTTAGCCTCAGCTTCACTCTAATTCCTTTATTCAAGTTACAGACATATCAGGCACGTAAGAGATTTTAGCTATTCTATAAAAGGAGTGGCTGATGGGAGTGAAGTTGTGCAGCAGATAACTGCATGAAAAGGATACTCTTCAATGTGCCATGGCATCCATAAGGAATAAGAATGAAAAGTAAAATCTAATGGAGTAGAAAATAATTCAGAGATGAATCAGTGCTAAGAAGAAACTATGTAGTTAATGCAGTTTGAAACCAAAGTGCAATACACTCAGATTCTGTATGTTAGAGAGAGTGATTATTTTTTTAAATAGATCTGTAATGAAGGTAGCTTTTTATATAATGTCACATACAGCTGCCATCTATGCCATTTCAAACACAGTTTATAGCACAGATCCTCTTCGTTGAAGGCAGACAAGTATTTTCCCCCACTTCACAACAAATTACTTGTCTATAAAAACATTTCATGATATTGCTTGTCATCTTTACACAGCATGAAATTACCTTACTTTCTTTTGTTATGTATTTGGTACGTAGCATTTTTCTTTTGACTGAATCACTTTTATTTAGGTTGAAAATATATAAGTAAATTTAGTGCTCCGGAAAGGAGAGGCTGGTAGCACCGCCTTCAGACAGGTATGCAATGCAGACCCTCCACGGAGGTCCTCGATGGAAGCAAGTCTACAATTCCCAGCTGACCTGAGACACTTGGAGCTGACTTCCACCCATCACAAACTAAGGTAGGCGTTTGTGTGTATAAGCAAAATTGATGAAAACCAAGTTAATTTAACCAGTGGCTTAAGCTGCCATCCAAGAAGAAAATGCATGTTAAATTAAAGGGATCAGTAATACTGAAGCCAAGAGAAAGTCCTATTGGAAACTGGTGGATCTAATAGTATTCTTGAGCTTAGTATGGTAAACTTAGCCTCCTGTAACACCGTGTCATGGTCTGAGGTCACAATCATAACAAAATAAAAGATTTCTTGTGCAGCGTAATCTGTTGTCATTCGCTGCACTACCAAAGGCTCTGTAATCCTATAAAAGGTACATTATTGCAAGAGCTAATAATTTAGAGTTGTCATACCTTGCCCAAAGCTGCTTAAATTCTTCNTGAAAATTCTGGAATATAAAAGAAATCATCACTAACAAGAACCAACAAGTTTGACAAAATGTTTGATCTCTTTATAAGCTTAATGAATAATGGGAATTGAGAAAGAGATGGAAAATCATACACGTCTGAATTTCATCTTTTTGTGTTTTTTCATTTGATTTTTACTGTTTCCTACTTTCCACTATGGATGTGCAACTTCCAAAAGCTTGAATCAGGATTGACATCACAGGTGTTTGGGTGATGTACTGTGTGTGGAAAGTTTCTTACTGATGGCAAACACAAGGGGTATGAGCATGAGAAGCATGCATGCAGCTGTGGGTATGTCCACTGCTGAAGCATGCCAGTGGAAGATGAAGGCACTGGAAAATGGCAGACCTGCAGATTTTCTTCCCAACTTGTTCTATAGCTAATATGAATTAGATTTTACTTTGGGTTTTGGTTGGTTGGTTGGTTTTGTTGGGTATTTTACCATTCATCTTGCAAACTGAGACTACCAGTACTGTTGTCTGATTTACACAAATATTTAATGAAAAAATTATATTCATTTTTCCTTGTGCTAATCTGTTGTTCAAATATTGCAACTATTTAACAAGTTAAAAAAGGTAAAAAGGTGGAAATAATTTTTATAGGACAGTTTTGTGAGTCTCTCTGGATGGTGTAAGCATCTCAGTCAATGCTTCACTGTGCTGGGCAACACTGGGTGTCAGCATAGGAGTAGGTGTGTGTTTGTGTACAGCACGTAGCCAAACAGGCCTGAGATGAAGCTCATTACTACTCTTACAACAGAAACATTAAATAAAACCAACAATAGTAAAATACGAAGAAAGTTTTAGAAATAACTGTAATATCATCTACTACATAATCAACATTACAAAAATTGAATATTATTCAAATTGTTGATTTTTTTTTAATCACATAGTAAGTTTTTATCATTAATGAGCTATTTTGCAAGTGTCTCTTTGAATATTTATAGAATCTGAAGATCAACATTGCATAACATTCTGAAATCTATTAGTGCTGCTTCTTTATTTAAAGAAAACATTCTTCTTACCCTTGCTAGGTCATGCCATCTGGTTCTTGCTTTGATAACAAGGTAGTAATGAGCGTGATCACAAGCTAGCTCTGCATCCGTTATCATCTGTTTTTTTCTCAAAAAAGAAAAAAAACCCACAACTAACTATGTTTTACGTTAGTGGGATCTTTAATCTCCACAAATTTCCTTCCCTTTTGTTGTTCTTCACGGTAGTGGTGGTTTTGTTTCCCAGTTTCTAAGATACCCATTAAAGACTGTTACTTCACATCT
>VYZW01012054.1:1829-15402 GCA_013401315.1 Balaeniceps rex
TAAAGCAACTGAGGTTCTTAGAAAGTTATATTTGGCCTCCCTGAAATTGGATGGCACTGACTAGAGGGGAGAGAGGAAAAAGACAAAAGTGCAGCACCTGGGAAGGAAAAACCTGATAGGAAGAAATGCACAAAAGAAGCAATTGAAAAAGGAGAAGAAAAAGGCAGGGAACTGGGTCGTGGAGAAAAAAATGGAGTGATTGAGAAGTTCAGAACAGTACAGTGACCAAGGTGAATTACAAGGAATTGGGCTTGTTGGTACAGAACGAAAGATGGAACAGAGTAGAAAGTGATAGAATTGAATTGTTACTTCCCACCATGTTCTGTGAATAAACAAGGACACTAAAAGAAGGAAGGAACCAGAACTATCCAGAACTGCTACCACAAGGAAAATTTGTCTTCTTAAGATTTAGGAGAATATTGCTTTCCCCTTGAAATCCATAATCCAAATTTATCCAAGTAGAGGAAAAAGCTGTTCTGTTTTGCGAATGCTAAAACCAGTAAGATTATCCACATCATAATGTAGGTGCTTATTATGGGTGGGATGCATCTTAAAATTAGTCGTGCAACCATGGTGTAAAATAATGAAAAGTTATTAGACTGACAAATAATTTTCCAGTATGAAAAGACCTTTCGTAAATAATCATTCATTATTTACTGAAGGGTCTTGATCCGACACTTGAGAATAACTGCAAAAAGAATCCAAACTCAGAGTTAAATAGCATGTCATTTGACTTGTAATGGACTTTTTTTTTATTTTGTGCCAATGTAATGTGCTTTTAAGTATAAAGTAATCTTCCCAAGAAAAAAAAGTAATTTCCAATTGAAAAAATATTTTGAATCCCAAAGTGGATTATTGAAAAGAAATTTTTAAAAATTTAAAAAAATTCTTTGAGTTCTTCTGGGTTTTTAGGTAAATGATAAAAGCTGAAGTAAAATAATTAAAAAATAATATCATTAACTACTTCAACAGTGTTAAATCTCTATATTTTGCAATGAAGTTTTGGTCAGTTGATTTCACAAAACTCTGATTGCAACACCTCTACAAAATCCCAACACTTAAAACTACAACAACATCACCTCTGCCTGAAGAAGTCTTTAAGATGCAAACTAGTGGAGAGTGAAACATACTCTCTGAGGAACCACTAGATATTTGCTCTGTTCTTGCACTTTTTTTTAGGCTTCCGTTGCTGGGCTAAGTGGTCTCAGTCTGACAAAGCATACCTGTCCTCACACTGCTATGTTAACTGACTTCAGAGAAGCAGATCTGGTTTTTCACTCTTGCCTACGGTTAGCATATTGTCTTCTCTATTGCACTATTGCAGAATTTTTAGGAAAAAATACTAAATTAAAAACAACATAACAGCAAGAAGTAATCATAATAGCAGTAATAGCAAGCAGCAAAAGAGGAGGAGGCTGACACGAGTAGATTCACAAGTAATTTCTAACACTGATCATTGGCTGTAGGTAAGCTTCTATTGATCCAATATTCAGCTGTAAGCTCTCCTGAAAAAAAGTCTACAGAGGAGCAGGGGAAATTATGGAGAGGAGGAAGAAACAGACCAGACAACAAAACTAACACCACATATGGTTAAAAGGGTGAACAAAGCAGGCAGCCTGAAGAATCTTTCTGCAGGACAAAATGTAAACTAAGAGAATGAGCCTGAGGTCAAAACATTTTGTTCTACAAGATTTAAGGTTAATCCAAGAATTGGCAGCATAAATATCCATGTTGTAAGAGGACAGTGTTGACAAGAGGGACTATATCTTTTAGTACAAAGAGTCCTTGAATCCAAGGCAGATATTTAGACTGGCCAAACCTCTGCTGTTGATCTGCTCTTTTCATAACTGTCTACATGTTTTGGATACCTGTTTTATCAGTCTTAAAATTGTCTGTGTACCAAAAATTACATGCTATGTACATGTCTTGACTAGAGAGAGAAGAATCCTGCCTATATTCCACTATGGTCTAGAGTTTGGAGGAGAGAGATCCATGTTCAACCTGTGTCCCTGGAGGGACCTGTTCTGGTAGTCACGCATGTAGTGCAAGGAACAAATGCCAACATCATCGGTTTGATTCCAAAATGCTGGTACAATAGCAGAATAGCCTAGTAGTTAAACCAGGTTTTAACTCCACAGGTGACACTCTCCAGCCAGAACCCAGATGTCCCACATCTAGTAAGATACATGAAAAGAGGACAATTCTGAAGGTAGTGACAAGTTTCTAAAAGGAAAAGGCATTGCTAAACATTGAGCTGGAAGTGACTTCAGGCTTACTTGAGACTAGTTCTTCCTGTCAGGAACTTTCACTTTCTTGCCCAGTGTGTGAAGCTGCACTGAGTCACTAAATCTCAGAAAACTTTAGGATCAGTTTACTGTTACCCCCATTTTAGACCTAACCTAAAGTTAATTTAGGAGCCTAGATGCTGAAGTACTACTTAAGCTTAATACTACTCTGGTAGTTCCTC
This sequence comes from Balaeniceps rex, assembly GCA_013401315.1. Taxonomy (NCBI): domain Eukaryota; kingdom Metazoa; phylum Chordata; class Aves; order Pelecaniformes; family Balaenicipitidae; genus Balaeniceps; species Balaeniceps rex. The sequence goes on from VYZW01012054.1 coordinate 4,297, forward strand.
TTTCTCTTTTACTGAGGGTGACAGACCTATTGTCAATATGCCAAAATGCCAATGTAGGCACGTCTTTAAACTGTCTAATGTCAGTGGCAATGAATTTGATCTCTTGATTTCCTATACAGTCAAAATCTGTAGATCTTCTTAATGTATCAACACACAACAACATACATCTCAACAGTCTTCTGGAAGTCTTCACAAGTACTCAGGCTTATGTCAATTGACCATTAGAAAGTTAGGGCACGTTACCTAAGGTTGAATGGCAATGAAAAGGACTCAAAGGAAATTTGGGTTGGATGAAACTAAGAGTCTTGTGTTAGGTTTCTCCTCTTTGGCAAAGTTTCTGCTGAACACTCATATCAATAAGAAGCTAATATAAATGAGTGCTTTGTAAACACCTGCAGTTTCGCAAAATGTAAATGCCAGTCTTTCTAGTGAGTGGATTTTTGTTTTCTTTCATAAAGCCAAAGATTGTATTGTATATGACAGAAAGTCAAACTCAGCAGTAGAGGAATAGTAGTAATAAGCTTTGGAAAGAGGGCAATTACATTAGACCTGACAACACGAATGAGAGTCATAAACTGTGTCTGAGAGATACAAAATGTGCTATCTCTTACTCTAGGTTCCTCTCTCCCAAATGTACTCCCAAATGTACTCCCAAATACTTAGCTGGAAGTTAGGTGAATGTCAAAGGGTAACGTCATTTAAATGGACAAATATCTTACAGTTTAAAAGAAGAATACTCTCTCGACCATCAAAGAATGAATGCTTAAATATTAGCCCAAATATTAGAAATTAAAATGAGCTCCTTATCTGTGTTCAACACAGCAACATCAATGTACCAGCAGTGCCAAGTCACAAAACCCAAAAGGTTGGAAATCTGAGGTCTTCATTATGGAAACTGATATTGAAACACACTTTTGCTTCACAAACATGCATCTACAGTTTTGGGTTAGTTCTGATGTAGAACTATACAAATGTTTTGACCTTGAAAGTTGTTGCAAATAAAACTGTCCTCTATCTGACAGCTCTTCTCAGAATCCACAAAGCATCTCAACATCCAATTAGGCAGCCGTAGAATAGACAGATGTTCAAAAATGGTCAGCATCTGTTTATTTTGTTGCTTCGTAGGAGGGATTCTCTCTTTTGAACTCCTTCTCTTGTTTGAATATTCATTTAAAGAAGTTCACTCAGCCTTGAAAAATCAACAAAGTTTATACTAAGTTAGAGAAGAGAGGAAAATTATCATTAAAGCACAATTTATTTTGGAAAAGAGGTGATTTAAACTATATTTATTCTTGCCCAATGGCCCTAGTTTTGATGAAAGTTCTGGCAGAAAAACAGCAAAATAATAAAACCCCAATTTTATTAAACATTAAAAAATATTAAATTACATTTCAGATCTTCATAATTCAGCCTTTTTTATTATTTGAACATCATTTCATGTTGTGTCAGTGGTACCCAGGAATAATACCAGTGAGAAGGCGATGAAGAAATAGTGAAAATGATGGACTGGATGAAGGAAATGGAATGGTACATATATTGCTCAGTAGGAAGGGCACAGGGTAAAATAAATGCTTTAGGGAGGTGGTGAGAGTTAAAATTTTCTAAATGCATTTGAAACAATAAGAAAATTAAAATAATAAGCTAAGTTAGGTGACACAAAAACACCTATTTAGTGTATTTAGTGTTAAATAAAGAGAACACAAATTTCTCTTCTCTGAAAATACGGTGTTTTGGGTAAGAAACCTATAGTCTTATCTGAGTATTCCCATATGACATGGCACAGGAAATACTTCATTTTAGTAAGTTTGTAACATTTTGGGGTTTGTTGCATGATTCCATGTGATTTCTCTTCATGTTTTAAAATTAATATCAATGTTCATAATATCTATGACTGGTAAAAGTAATGCTTTAATATATGAAAAATAAATACAAAAACCAGCAGAATGAAAATACCTTTAAAATCATTCAACTTTACCATTTAAATAATACAAAAAAATCAGCAAAATTAAGCTTTTCTTCTAAAACATAATATGTTTCATATGAAACATAGCAATTTTGCAAAGAAATACATATTTTAGTGAAATGTGCTCTGGAATAAAAACACCCATATGTGGTCTCTGGTTGATTTCAGCATAAGCTATGGCGCTCTATGAATGACAGGAGGGGTGAAGGATGATGCTGTCCTGCTTAGCTTTGTGCGGACAGTGGTTGTGTAGTAAGTCCAGTGACAAAAGAAATGCAAATCTCCTTCTGGCCCCAGGCAATCTTCCATCTAGCTGTTTTTAAATTCATGCATCAGGAACCTGATCTACTCATTCAACAAAGGAGTGAAAACAGGATTTCTGCCCTCAAACTACCCCATTTCATTTTGTGCACTCCGTGCTGATATGACATTAATCCACAGAAGAACCACACAAGTCCTAGGGTGAGACTTTTCTATCCCTTACACTCACACACTGGTTCAACAGCAAAGGCAGAAAGGAAAACCATTACATTCCCAGTTAGGGGTTCCCACACAGCAGTCACTGTTGATTATGGGACAGGATATGTGTCACAAGCATGGTTGTACAGCTGAAGAGAGAAGGCTTGGGATGTCCCTGTGCTTGGCAATATTAGTTTGAACTTTCTGACTTCTAGGGGCCCATTATAGGTTGGAGTAATCCAGACTATCTGCAAGACAGGAATTACTTGAGGGCTATATGCAACGGTACAGGCTTGGGGAAGAGTGGCTGGAAAGCTGCCTGGTGGAAAAGGACCTGGGGGTGTTGGCCAACAGCTGGCTGAATATGAGCCGTCAATGTGCCCAGGTGGCCAAGAAGACCAACAACATCCTGGCTTGTATTAGAAATAGTGTGGCCAGCAGGACTAGGGAAATGATCGTCCCCCTGTACTGGTCATTGGTGAGACCACACCTTGAACACTGCGTTCAGTTTTGGACCCCTCACTGCAAGAAAGACATTGAGATGCTGGAGAGCATCCAAAGAAGGGCAACGAAGCTGGTGAAGGGTCTAGAGCACAAGTCTTATGAGGAGCAGTTGAGGGAACTGGGGTTGTTTAGCCTGGAGAAAAGGAGGCTGAGGGGAGACCTTATCACTCTCTACAACTACCTCAAAGGAGGTTGTAGCGAGGTGGGGGTCGCTCTCTTCTCCCAAGTAACAAGTGATAGGACAAGGGGAATTGGCCTCAAGTTGTGCCAGGGGAGGTTTAGATTGGATATTAGGAAAAACTTCTTCACAGGAAGGGTTGTCAAGCATTGGAACCGGCTGCCCAGGGAAGTGGTTGAGTGCCCATCCTTGGAGGTATTTCAAAGACGTGTAGATGTGGTGCTTAGGGACATGGTTTAGTGGTGGACTTGGCAGTGTTAGGTTTATGGTTGGACTCAATGATCTTAAGGGTCTTTTCCAACCTAAATGATTCTATGACTCTATGATTCTACATTGGCTGGTAACTGTGTCCTTCTTTTATCTGCTTCTTTTAGGGGTCTCAGTTGAAGTTTTAAAGGTTGTTAGTTCAAAGCAGCTGCTTCTGCAACTGTGTGCTTGGGACGCTTCAATAAGTGGTACTGTGAATAGAGCAGTTGGAAAACTGAGAGTGAAGTAGGGCCAGTTTTCGTCATAGAACAGGAGTTTGGCTTTTCAAGTGAAAATCCTTGCAAGTTTTGCTGCTGGCAATCTATGATACTGTGAGCAAAAAAACCTAGCCCATCTATGGTTTTGTTTCTCTATGTATGCTTTGATTTTGTAAAGGCCTTTGAAAGGGCCCATATCTTCCACGAGAAAATACAATTATACTTAAAGTGAAGGAATTTCAGGTAATTGTCCTGGTTTCAGCTGAGTTAGAGTTACTTTTCTTCCTAGTAGCTAGCATAGTGCTGTGTTTTGGATTTAGCATGAGAAGAATGCTGATAACACACTGATGTTTTAGTTGTTGCTAAGTAATGCTTAGACTAGTCAAGGACTTTCTTTTTCAGCTTCCCATGCTCTGCCAGGTGCACAAGAAGTTGGGAGGGGGCACAGCCCAAGATAGTTGATCCAAATTGACCAAAGGGCTATTCCATACCATACGACGTCATGCTCAGTATATAAACCGAGGGGAGTTGGCCGGGGGGCAGCGATCGCTGCTCGGGGACTGGCTGGGTGTCGGTCGGCGGGTGGTGAGCGGTTGCATCACTTGTTTTCTTTTCCCTGGGTTTTGTTTGTCTCTCTCGTTCTCCTTTTCATTACAATTATTATTATTATTATTATTATCATTATTATTATTACTATTATTATTATTTTATTTCAATTATTAAACTGTTCTTATCTCAACCCGTGGGTTTTCCTACTCTTGCCCTTCCGATTCTCTCCCCCATCCCACCGGGGAGGGGGAGGGTGAGCGAGCGGCTGCGTGGTGCTTAGTTGCCGAGTGGGGCTAAACCACGACAGTAATCCATCACAAACCTCATCCCCTTCCTTTCCCTACCCCAACCGTAATTTTTTACTATATTGATTACAGTTCTCTCTAGTGCCTTGAAAACCTTCCTCAGTGGAAATACCTGGTGAAAAAATGGGGTTTGTAACACGTCCTGAAGAATATCGCATTCACAGTCCTTGATTTCATAGATAGAAGCAAATTCTAACATTGTGGTATTTCTGTGAGGAAACTTCTGCACTACACAACAGAGCTGTTGGACGAGTCTTTTTGCTGACATCAGTTCTCATATGCCTCAATTTATCAAATATCCAGTGGGAACTTATCACAGAATCACAGAATCACAGAATCTTTTGGTTGGAAAAGACCTTTAAGATCATCAAGTCCAACCATACCTGTCCACTACTAAACCATGTCCCTAAGTACCTCATCTACATGTCTTTTAAACACCTCCAGGGATGGGGACTCCACCACTTCCCTGGGCAGCCTGTTCCAATACTTGACAACCCTTTCCGTGAAGAAGATTTTCCTAATATCCAATCTAAACCTCCCCTGGTGCAACTTGAGGCCATTACCTCTCATCCTATCACTTGCTACTTGGGAGAAGAGACCAACACCCACCTCGCTACAACCTCCTTTCAGGTAGTTGTAGAGGGCGATAAGGTCTCCCCTCAGCCTCCTCTTCTCCAGAAAAAAACAACCCCATTTCCCTCAACTGCTCCTCATAAGACTTGCTCTCTAGACCCTTCACCAGCTTCATTGCCCTTCTCTGGACACACTCCAGCACCTCCATATCCTTCTTGTACTGAGGGGCCCAAAACTGAACACAGTACTCGAGGTGCGGCCTCACCAGTGCTGAGTACAGGGGAAGGATGACTTCCATGGTCCTGCTGGTCACACTATTTCTGATACAAGCCAGGATGTCGTTGGCCTTCTTGGCCACCTGGGCACACTGCTGGCTCATATTCAGTTGACTGTCGATCAACACCCCCAGATCCCTCTCCGCCAAGCAGCTTTCCAGCCACTCTTCCCCAAACCTGTAGCATTGCGTGGGGTAGTTGTGGCCCAAGTGCAGGACTCGGCACTTGGCACTTATTGTAAGAAAGCACTATTTTTTCTGTATTACAGATAAAGAATTGCCCTGTCACTGAATTCATTTTTTTCCCAGCTTACTTACTGAGTCTTAAGCATCATTCCACCTAGGATGTGGTTATGAGTCAATTGGCTTTGATGTCCACTGTAAAAAAGTATTTTCAACCCTTAATATTGCAAAAATGCATGGGAGTTTAAAAGACATGTTGAATGAGGAGAAGTTGTTTCCTAATGGTGATGACTGTATCTGAACCTGGAAAATATAATTTATTGTACTTTTGAAATGAATCCGATAAAAATTTTATATTTGCACTCAATATTATTTTCGACCTACAATATATTACGCCTAATTACCAAAAAGATACTTCTTCATGTACATCCCCTGTGAGATGAAGCAGAACTAATCAATCGAGTATCATAACAAAAGAGACAGATTTATCAGTTCACTTTACTCAGCTGCAATGATTTGTGGTTAGGACAGAAAAGTTTAAAGTGGAAAAAAAGCTTATTATGACTATTTTTGAACTAGACTAGAACGAAAAAGCTTCTGCCAATATATTGACCTGTGAACTGAGGCATCCAATTCATTGTGTGAATATTTGGACCTTGATTTATTATAAATACATAACTAGGGCTTGCTTTCTCCTGCCAGAGTCAGTGGCAGAAGTATCTCCCCTGGAGAACTCCTCGGGCTTTACACCTTTCTGTGCTATCTGGGACATGACTCCCCTCTTATGAAATCTATGAGAATCTTTCCATTGACATCAGTGAGAGCTACATCAGCTCCTTAAATCAGCACTAGGTGAGTGCTTCAAAGCGAATTCAGCGTGTACAAAGCCAGCAGATAATTGCGTAGTCACTCTCAGACCATGTTGCAACTTTGACAGGATAAAGAAATCTTCTGAATGTGACTGCTTCAAGACTTATAATTCATGGGCAAAGTGGTATCAGGATTTAAATCTCTTCTTGTAAACTAAAACAGTGCTAGAGTATGCTTCTGTTTCTGTGACCACAGGTGGCATAGTCAGACTGTATATTACTAGACTGTCCTGGGTCCCAAGACAGGGTGACTCCTCACAAATTGCCTTTAGGAATTGTCTTTGGCCTGTGTCAGTCCCCAAACTGCACGTAGGGGTCATTTGAGAGACTGCCCATATCAAAATGGTGGAGGAATTGCTCTGTTAGTGTAAAAATGCAATGGCCAAATTGCTGCTCTCACACCTCTGCCCAGTCCCAAAGAGCCTTGGGACCTGTCTGTAGGGGTAGCTGTATGCACAAGCTATGCCTCCATTTTAGGGTCCAAAAGGCCCCATGGAAAGCAGCATGCCACATCAGGGTGACACCATGCCACTGTCCGCAGCAGCTTGGATGCAGCACTGAACTAACGCAGCCACACTGCTTCCAGACCTGGCTCATTTTTGCCTAGTCTCGAGCACAGGCAAAACAAGTCCAGGATCACTCATCTTTGCTCACAGTAGGCATGTCCCTAGAGTGAGAAGAACCAGGTGGAAGGTGTTTGTGCCTATGATATTATTAGGTGCCGAGACGTTTATACCTGAAGGAATAGCACACACAGCTGAGTTGATGTTTACAGTTGCTTGGTGTCACCCAGCTCTGTTCAATGGAATTATTTCTGTTTGGCACTGGTGTGACTGAGATCAGACGTCAGCCTAGCACAGAACTGAGAGCTAGGAGAAACATGTAAAACTCTGGCAGAGACTAATGGTCACCCTAAATTCTAATGGGGTGTTACCAAACCAATAAGAAGATGATTATCATCAGAAGCAGAGTTCACTTTTGAACAATAGCGCTGTATTTAAATTTTATTAAAGGCCAAGAAGCTCCAAATTTCATCCTCATTCTCCTTAAGTTTCTATGACTGTTAAAATGGCATTCTTATTTAAATTAGTCATCTACTTACCTTATTCAGGTGGCTTTTTTCAAGATTAGTTATGGATACAAATTCATTTCCTTGGAAAGGAGTAAATTAAAATAGAAAACATACATAAAAGAAGAGGTAATATTTCATCTTAAAGTAGAAATTTATGCGAAGAATCAAAGATTTGTAATATACTTATTCCACCCAACTTTTGTCAGAGTTAAGAAAGAAAATCATATATATGCATATATATGTGCACAAGTAACAGTGTATTGTGACTACGCTGTGTGATGCATTGGTCTGCTGTAGGGAGTGTTCTCTATGGAAATCCGTGCTTTGAATTTGAGAGCACGATATGCACTAATTGCAAAAGAGTGCCCTCCGCTGAAGAATGTTTCTCAGGCTGGGCACCTGAATTCCCTTAAGAGTTGCTATTTTTCTTCCAAGCAAGTATGAGCATGAAAAATGAAGAGAAAGCACACTTACAGATTTCCTGTGTTTTCTTAATAATTTGTATTTGGGATTCAAGACAAAACAGTCTGCGATCCTCAGATCATATGTACAGCAGGCCGTTCTGCTTTTGCTGAGCCCAAGTGATATGAATCAATAGGGAAGGAGAGTATGCTCTCTGCCCAAGTACTGAAGACTCACAGTAATTCTTCAGCACAGCTTTCAAAAACAGCAGTACTAACTATGAAGCTCTCATTAAGAAGGGAAAAATTACAGTGGTCTAAAAACCAAGTCAGATCCTCACTCAGAGCTAATTGACAATGCTAAATGGAAGTCAGTAATAGTTGATTAGAAGCATCTGATTCACCATTTAATGTGGAAAAGAGGAAGAACAGCATTGGATGACTAGGAGAGTTTATGCAGTATCGGATTTCTCTTTCCTGAAGTACAGGGAATCAGGTAGCAAATCTGGACATTTGCTCAGTATCATGCTGCCTGCTAACAGCCTGATGTACCTTTAAGCACCTAAACAACACTTGAGTGTTATTTAGAGAGGGAACAAGTGAATTCAGGGTGATGGCCCAGAAATATTGCTTTTCAACCCTTCTTCCATTCACCATCCTAAGCCACTAAACAGACTCTCCTGTCTTCTCCCTGTGTGTTAAGTTTTGATTTTCTAAACAAAGCAACTTTCATTTAGCAAAAGCTTTAACACTGCTAGGCTTTACCCTGTTACATCTAAGCATCTCTAGCAGTGTTGTCACCTGCAGTCAAGGTGGAGCTTTGTTATGGGTGCAGAAGATCGAGCAAAGGAACCATGAAGCTATGCCTCACTTTTGCTTTTGTCTTGAGGACAATTTCCCAAGTGTTCTTGAGGGAGCAGTTAACTTTAGTAGGTGGTTAGAAAGAATTACAAGTGTGCAGTAGATTTAAGAACCACATGCAGGATCAAAGTATTTGAATGTCCCATAAAATAAAGAATAAAACTCTTACAAAATTATGTGGGCATAAAAATAACCCTAACCTAAAGATTTTATTGTTAACTGTATCACATTGTTCCATTGTTATGGTGATAAAACTTGATAAACTTGACTTATGGGCTAAACTTGCTAAGTTGACTGGTGTGAACTATAAGTTAAAGATTAGTCTCTTCTAGCAGGAAATATAACTAGATATAAAATAAATGACAATATACTAATGTATTGTAGAAATATATACATATAAAATTATATGCATTATATAAAATTTAAATACAAAATATAATTCCTTAAAATATAATAATTGAATTTAGAAGTGGTGTATTATGGCTGTGGTATACCTTTATCCATCTATTTTCCTTTTGCAAATATATAGCAGCCAACATATCCAATTAAAACTAATCTCCTCTCAAAATTCATTAAGAGTCAATGTTCTGCAGTATTTTTAGGAGTTATTTAAACCAATCAATGGGGTGATATTCACCATGTGTTTGTGTTCATTTATCCTTTGTGCTATTTTAAGCTTGAAAGCAATAATAAAAGAAATACTATGCCAGACTGAAACATAAGATTAAGACTATCTTTAGAATTTATTAATGTGACAAAAAGCTCAAATTAAAAATGCTGGAGAGTTTTAGAAGGAAATTCTACAAGATACTCAAGTCAATTTTAGGCAAGTCCATTAAATTCTCCAATAAATTATCCTGCGACACGCTCTGTGCCCAGTGCAGAACCCCTGCCAATGCACTAAGTGGTGATTTAGGATCTGACTGGGGAATTATAGGTTCTGATCCCTACTTAAAGGACTGCTTATGCATACTGTATGGGGAAAAATGTATAGTAGCCCTCGTGACAAAAGCTAGAATCCAGGTCTTACCATTTGTTATCTCCAGATGCTTGTACTCTCAGCCCAGTAAACCTCAGTTTCTTTTTGCAAAGCAGAATTGCTGGAGCAGATGGTACTCATATTGCAAACCAGCCAGGTATATTCTCCAGGTAGGTAGAAAATACAGATTTGCATCCTCTTCAGGCTGATGAACCATGAAACCCATGAAAGTATGAAACCCATCCCGAAGAATAAAAATTCATCCTGAGTGGATGGGTTAGCCAGCAATTTACTGAATACAAGAGAGAACCTCCTCAGTCCCCATTGCCACAGCAGAGTAGCTCTGACCTCTCTTTTGAAAGGTAAAACTTAGAAATCTAAATAGAATAAAAGAGTGTGAATCCCAATTTCTTGTTGGCACCTGCTTTTCTGTAAAGCAGAGTTACTTCTTGCTTTCATCCCACAGTTCATAACGAACCCTCTTATGAAATTCTATAAACACAATGGATTCAGCAGCTTTTTCCATCTAAACATTGTTACATAGCAATGTCACCACATAGTTTTACTTCAGCATCTGTTTCATTTACCTAGCAGAGCCTGAACCTCTATCTTACTTTACAAAGGTAAGTACATTTTGGGTGGAATTCAGGTGCCTAACTGGTGCCCTAGAATATCCTTCCTGGCCTCCAAGTAACTTTCCAGAGGGCTGAAGTCTCCCCAGGGGCCTCTGGCACTTCTACTGGGAGTTCTGCTCCAAGGATCTTAGTTATTCTAAGGTGCCCTAAATAGCACCACACAAGTTTTAGGGTCCTAATTCATTCCCTTTACTTCTTAACATCAATGTTTTTGATGAGATGGTAATGCCTAGTAAATTCCTGTGCAGGACATGATAAATTTGCTAGGACCGAGTGTAATTTAAGGCCATGCAGAAAATCACAAAATTGGCATAAGAACACATTTTTTGTCTTTCCTTCTCTTGGTGAGAGATGAGAAGGAGAATCTCAGAACCCGGATGTAAGATTTTTCTTGCCTTATTCAGTGAAAAGAACAAAACCAGGCTTTGCTAGCTAGTGAAAAAAAGATTCAAAAATCCGCATTCGGTTCATTAGTCAAGATTAAAGCTGAAGGTGACATGTAAAACACCTGAACTNAGCTGAAGGTGACATGTAAAACACCTGAACTGCTTCTCTGCCAAGGACTTTTTATCAGGTTATCTACTCTCCATACAGCTTAATACCTTCAGCTCTGTGTGGTCTCCTCCTCCTAATAATTCCTTTTTAAGGGGGCACTCACTCTTTGGTTGTTAAGAGTTATTATGTAGGTTTTTATAACAATACATTACAAAATTCAAGTAGGGTAAAGTCTTTTTTTTGCTGCAGTAAAACTCACACAAGAGAGAACATTTCACCACTGCTACCTTCAGATATTTTTTTTTTTCTCAAAATAAAGTGTCAGTTTCTCTACAAAGGGAT
>VYZW01012055.1:9489-22747 GCA_013401315.1 Balaeniceps rex
ATTGAACAGGTTTTATATCAACCTAGTATGACTTTATTTTCTGTATATATCAGCAGATTGACAAAGGTAGATATGTGACAAAGCTTGAATAAATTTTCTTCAGAAAAAGGCCTGTGAGCAAAACTTCTGTAATGTTTCATGTGCTGGTTTTCCTGTTTCTGTGTTCTTTTTTTAGGGTCTTTCAATTTCAGAAAGGTGTGCTGCAAGGCTTAAAATTAACTAATTAATTGACATATTTTTTAAAAGATAAATCATAATAAAGGTATAATGTAAAATTATTTATGATGACTTAGTGACATTATTCTTCACTCAGATCCACTGTGGTTTAGATAGGAAGCAATAAAAGACATAGATATAATGGAATAATATGAACCCAGTCTTCCATCTATCTAAGTAATTGCCAAACACTTGAAGTCTCTTGTTTAAAATCTGTCATGTCTGACATGTTTAAAATGCCATGTCTATTTGTCCCACTATCTGCCTTCCAGGCTTGGGTTAGTCAAGTCTCTTTATAATCTTATTCATATAAAACAAAATATTTATTTTCACTTCCAAATATATTTCCAGAATTGCTGCAAACTCTTTTCCCCTATGGTACCCTTGAAAATTCATGACCTTTTACATAAAATCAAATAAGCTATTTCTACAGCATGGGACAGTTAGAAAGTTTTCAAATAGGGGCCCCAAATTAATAAACTTTGAGCTGTGCATTTTCTGTTGCCTACAAATATTTTAATAAGCAAAGATAAAGTTCAAGTCTTTGCCCACAAAGTGTTAGCGGCGCCTTATAGAAATGTGGCGTTATGAGGTTATTCAGAGTTCAACATGCGGTTGCTCTACTGTCATTAAAAAAAAAAAGTTTCTTTTTTCCCTTTTTTCCCCAAATAAAAATTATGTATACAGATATCTGATGTGTGTCGCGTATATGAATATTACAGTCGAGATTTTAGATAATGTGAAAGGTATAGTATATTCAAGTAAAGTGATTCAGAGGTAGTTTTTGTCAGTTATACTTTGCAAGAAAAAACATGCCTTTCTTCATGCTAGACTGCTTTATGGTTTGTAAAACATCACTTAGCTCTTTGTCTGCTCTAGAAATGAAACTGTCTCTAGTGAGTCACATGTAACACAAGTCTAGCCAGTAATACTACTTTTTTAACTATAAGTCTACAGTCATAAATTAAGTAAGGTAAACGAATAAGTAATATATTTGGATTTGCATAAAATCTTGGCCTTGTTCTCAAAAAAAAAGAATATTTTTTCCCTAAAAACAGCCACAGATGGAAAGGACAAGTGATCATATGAGACACTGGAAGAAGTCATGTTGGAACTGACAAAGCACTACCTGAATTTTTAGTCCCAAGTCACTTGTGTATTCAACTATTTCCAGAGTACTTAAGCAACACTAGGCAGAGTCCTGAATTACTCGGTTTTAGGCTCTGTTCTGCCGAGGAGGGCCTGTACCATCTCTGGATTTTCAGCTCTGTGCAGACTCCAGGCCAATCTCAGTAACACAGCTAGCAAGTCAAATATTTTAATTAAAAATAATAACTGTAACTGCTTATAAGTGGCCCAAAATAACAACCAATGTCATTAAGTAGTGACTCATACACTGAAATTATCTTACATTGAAATGGATCATTTAAGATATAGCTATAGCTCTTACTAAGCAATTTCTAAAAATCACCAATTAAAATGTCTATATTAGATTTCTTTGATTATAACTGGCACATATTTCTCCTTTTGCACTTCAAAATTACAATAGTATTTACCGTGATTACTTCAACTTTTTAATCTTCCCTCAGCACACATAAAAAGTTCACTAACTCAGCACAGCTGCTTTCTAATTGAATCCTCAATGCAGTTTTCTCCCACAACTCTTTTCACACTGTCCTGCTCAATATGCATAGACTTTCCAATTTTGAAGTTTCAAGAAAGATAAAGTTCATGGATTCAGGGACTGCATTTGAGTGAATCCATACAGTAATCATGCACCTTCATGAAGTCTTTTATCTAAGACACATTCATCTTGACTAATGTAGGCAGCTAATAACAGCAACTAATGGAGGCAACTTCTCTCACTTTTCAGAGAAGAGACACAGACCATTACGAAGAACAGAGTAGACCTTATGTGGTCTGAATCACCTGGTTAAATAGCTCTCTTTCCTTCTCTCTGTCCCACATGGAGAAGAACATACCCAGATTGGGTAGGATGATGCTGAGCATTTGGGCTCCACAAACTTGTTTGGTTTCAGAAACTCATTAGTTTTCTCTGAAGCAATATTTCACCATCCTTTTGGACTGACAGACTGCTGTCAGTTCTCAGAAGTTCTCATGGATCATATTTCAGTGCAACTAATGCACTTTTTATATGTTTCTGAAAACCATTATTCTAAAGGATGGGAAGAACTATTTTGAGAACTCCCTCAGTGCTTCCCGTGTTCATCCAGCACCAGTAACTGGCAAGTAGTGAAAGGTTCCCCAGTAAAATCTAAGGATACCCTCTTTAAAATATTCACATCTATAGGCATTCTGGAGAAGGCTGAAGTGCATTTATGTATATTCTCTATGCAACTTAACCGAAAATAAGCTGTTTCATTTTCTGGAATATATTTGAAAATTTTGTTACAATTGTTACTTAAAGGAATAACAAATATAAAAACCTCTGGAAATTATATAGGCTTTTTTACTGGTAATATTTTCTATCAAGTTCTATGGGTTTAGTGTTCATTAATTCTGCTTGGGTTTTTTCTTTTGGGAGGAGGTGAGGTTATGTGGTGTTTTTTTTTTCCTGTTAGTATGCTGCCCAAGACACAGGGGAAAAATCTAGTGGGAAAACTTATGATAGAGGAAGACACTATGTATAGTTTTCCTCCATTCTTCATATAAATATTTTTTTACTTTCTACCCTTTAAGGTGTTTGTGCAGTTCAGATAAAGATTAGGCATAATCAATGAAATCATTAAAACAGCTGTTACAAGCCAGCCAATACTAACGATTAGTAAATGAAAAGTCCTATGATAAATAAAACTGTACCCCATGGTTTTGAGTACTTTGGGTCTTCAAGAAAAAGCTCTACAGAAATAAACCAGGTGTATCCTGAAGAACATGCATGTTTTCTCCATGGCTAGAGATTGCACTTGTATAAAAAATATTAGTTCACTAAGTGGTAAAATAAAGAGTTTTGCATGTTGGGATGCCAGAGAAATGCAGGCAATTCAACTCATTATGTACAGTAGCCAAGATAAATGTTTTTTGGACTTTTCTATGCTCCATATTCTGCAACTGTATCTGCTTCTCCAGTACATAGGCTACCTCTGATGAGGAGTTTGGATTTCAAAATTTGAAATGAGAAAATTTGAAAAGCCATCTTCATGTGCCTCCAGAGATGTGTTGCAAAAAAACCCAAGGAATAGCAATAGGCTATAGCTTTTTTCAAAAAGCAGGATAGGAAAAAATCATATGTCAATTGGACTTCTGTGAAGTCCTGCCTGTGAGACCCAGATCTTGGCTGAGGACTGATTGTCTTTCTACCTCTTTCTACCCTTTAACTGAATGTGCAGGTGGTGTGGTTAGGAAGAGTGTTCCACATCCAGTTTGAAAAGCAGACAACAGCCAAAAATCATTTAAACAAACTAATGATAAATCTAAAAGTGAATGGATCTAGACATGAAGTTCAATGATTTTGAAACAATGTTTTTAAAACAATAGTCAAGTGTAGGATATGATAAAAATACCAGAAAATAGCTAAAAGCCTATATGAAAAGTTTTTACAGGATGAGCAGAGTAGTTCCAAGGTGAGAAATGGAGACTTTAATTTCCAACATCTTGTTCTCAAACCAGTGGTTTGAGAAAACAATTGATAATGTATCTGAGGGCCCAGATCCTCAAAGGCAGATGGTCACTTTGCTCCCTGGAAATCAAAGGAACTGAATGGTTGAATATCTTTGAGGAGTTGCAGCACCAAAACTTAAAACCATGATATCACCTTGTTATAGTTAATTAGCTCTAGTTACTTGGGGAGAGTTACCATTGAGTGTGAATAAGTAAAGCACATCTGCCAGGATCCCAACATCTGAAAAATATAAGAGAGGTTATTTTCTTAAACATCTTCCATACCAATTACCTAATGGCAATATAAGGTTCTCCAGAGACATAGATTAAGAATTAGGGGAAAGAACAAAACACTTTCTTCTAACGTATCTTCCTCCTCCACAGATCATAGCCTGAAACCACTTAGCTCAAAAATCAGCATAAAACCGCTCTCAGGAAAGTTGCCTGATAAAATATTGGATCTAAGCCCCTCCCTCCCATTAAGATTTCTAACTTCTATATTGATTTAAATTCACACATGCCCAACTTCAGTATTCCATAATTCAGAAAATATAGGCAGGAGACAGAGTATTGATATGATAGGGAGCTCCTCATCTCCATGCACCATGACCTGCCGAACTACAGCTGACAGCAAGCCAGCTGCAAACATTCAGCTGCACTTCCCTGTAAAATACAGAAGCATGAGTATTAGGTCCGTTGACAGACCATATAACTTGACTGTCATTTGGCCCATTTCCCACTGCAGACTCTAAACATCATTCACGCTGGAGGGTTTCAGGGTCTGTCTGATGTTTTTCTTTGTATCCTTGCACAGTGGAGGTTTCAGAAAGGATTGTTTTAACTTGATAATCTGAATAGTGATCTAATAGGGGACAGCTGTGGCATCTGAGTCCCAGGGCTATTTATTGTCAATTAGTATGAATCTTAAACGTATTCCGTTCATTCTTTATTTGACCTATCGTTTAATAAAGGACAACACTCTGCAGGGGAGGGGAAATAAGTCTATGGCAAGGACCAATTAAATGAACCTAGGCAGAAAAACTATGAAGAAACTTAGATTAATTAGTGAAAGACTAAGGATAATGAATCTTTGTGATGCAAAGAAAATTGATAATAAACCCAACATTTGATAATTTAAGGTGCCAGAAAGGAGATTACAACAGAAATGCAAACTGTCAGACTTAAGCCATGCATTACAGTTATAACCATAACTGTATTTCTCTATAAGCCACTGTCCTGGTTTCAGCTGAGTTAGAGTTACTTTTCTTCCTAGTAGCTGGCATAGTGCTGTGTTTTGGATTTAGCATGAGAAGAATGCTGATAACACACTGATGTTTTAGTTGTTGCTAAGTAATGCTTAGACTAGTCAAGGACTTTCTTTTTCAGCTTCCCATGCTCTGCCAGGTGCACAAGAAGTTGGGAGGGGGCACAGCCCAAGATAGTTGATCCAAATTGACCACAGGGCTATTCCATACCATATGACGTCATGCTCAGTATATAAACCGAGGGGAGTTAGCCGGGGGGCAGCGATCGCTGCTCGGGGACTGGCTGGGTGTCGGTCGGCGGGTGGTG
Organism: Balaeniceps rex; assembly: GCA_013401315.1. Lineage (NCBI taxonomy): Eukaryota > Metazoa > Chordata > Aves > Pelecaniformes > Balaenicipitidae > Balaeniceps > Balaeniceps rex. The sequence continues at coordinate 14,896 of VYZW01012055.1, forward strand.
AGCGGTTGCATCACTTGTTTTCTTTTCCCTGGGTTTTGTTTGTCTCTCTCGTTCTCCTTTTCATTACAATTATTATTATTATTATTATCATTATTATTATTATTACTATTATTATTATTTTATTTCAATTATTAAAGTGTTCTTCTCTCAACGCGTGGGTTTTCTTACTCTTGCCCTTCCAATTCTCTCCCCCATCCCACCGGGGAGGGGGAGGGTGAGCGAGCGGCTGTGCGGTGCTTAGTTGCCGACTGGGGCTAAACCATGACAGCCACTCTGGTTTGTTTATTTATTTGTTTGTTTTAAAGAAACCTTATGCTTTCTGAGAGTAGAGTCTTAAAAACCATCTGTGGGAAGGTCAGCTGTGAGATGAGAAACTCAATATCTCACAGTGTGGGGCTAGAGTCTGCATGCATCACTTGGGAGCTAAGGATGTGAGAAGACTAGGAAGCACCACCACAGTGGCAGTGCTTGTGCCTGGACACCACAGAGTGGTATCTGAGACCGTAGTTTGGTTTCCATGCTTAGAATACAAAATACTTTCTGTGACTATATGGGAACAGAGGAGCAAGAATACACCTTTGATATGCTAAAGTAATGTCCAAATATCTTATTGCTATGGCTTTGACAACAGCAACAACAACAAAATTAATTGAGAAGTCTTATTATGCTTAAAGAGTATTTGAAGTGACATGATGTTGAAGTGTCATGTGAAGTCCATTAAATATTGCACGTCAGCAAATATGTATGTTCAGCCCGGAGAGTGTTTGATTCAAGGATCTGAAATATACCATATTTAAAAAGGAGCAACGACATCACAACGTTGTTTCCACACATGAATCATCAATCTGTTGACAAACGGAAACAGAGGTGGCTCAGCTTGTTGTATTCTCTTAGAGAAGTCTGAAACATAAAAAAAGAAAATGAGGTTGAGGTCAGCCAGAGAATCAGAAAAAGCTTTAGGCATTAGTTTAAGTTACTTATACTTATGATAAGACCAGTATATTCAGACATAATTGCTCTGTAATAAGATGCTCCAAAAGGTTAGTCCAAAAGCATAGAAATTTACTCAACACTACATAGACATTTTCTGGGGACAACATGTTTTCCATATAATTTTTTTAGTATTCAATACTATTGGGAAGGATATATAGAGGTCTTAATCTGATGAATAAACAAGTACGGAAGTCCTGTATACAGTGTTTAGTTATAGTGTTGCAGCACAAAGGAAAATAAAATCAAAATCAGAAAACAGAGCCAGTATGAAGCTAAATAAGGAAAAACTAACTTCCAGATTGACAGGATGATAAAGCAGAAAGAAGGGTGTCATCTGGGATAAAGTGAATGATCCACTCTCTTGAAAGAATGCTGATACATCTACTCCTGACACAGATGTCCTGGAAATTAAATTGCACATAATATGAAATTGTTGGGACTCTGAACACTAGAATGTATAGCTGAGTAATGAAGATTTGGGGGGGAAAAAGTGATCAAAGATGTAATATTGAACATATTTTTTTTAAAAAAGGTCCTTTTGTACACACACTTGAAAAAAATTTTTATTGCTTGATCATATTCTATTTTTTACTGTCTTGTGGGAATAAATCAGAGACATGTCCTAGAGATTTCTGGCATTTTTAGAACCCTAGATATTTATTTAAGAAGCTAGATGATTTGAAATTATTGAAGTTTTATGAGAATTGGGATTTCTCCCTCTTTCTCTGGTGGACTCCTGTGCACACACCATGCTCAGAGTCCTAGAATCACTCAATCGGGAAGGGACCTCAGGAGGTGTCTAGTCCAGCCGGCAGAGTCGGCTTGGCCAGGTTTCCCAGGGCTTTATCCATTCATGTCTTGAAAACCCCAAGGATGGAGACTGTCTGTCTGGGTAAGTTGTTACAAAGATTGATTGTCTTCCTGAGGAAAAATTTCTTCCTTTTATCCAGTCTTAAACCTCTTTTTCCAACTTAGGCCCCTTGTCTCTTGCCCTTTTACCATGCACCACTATGAAAAACCTTGTTACATCTTCTTGATGACCTCGCTATAGGACCTGGGGTGGCTGTGAGGTGCCCCCAAAGCCATCTCTGTCCCAGCCTGAACAATACCTGCTCCCCCAGCCTCCCCTCGTGGGGCAACCACTGAAGACTCAAACCACCGTGGTAGCTGTTGCTGAACTCACTGAAATTTGTCAATGTCCTTCCTGTACTGGGGGTCCATAGCTAAGCACAGATGTTATCTAATGAATGCTGAGTAAAAGGAGATAATAATTTTTCTCGATTTCCTGGCTGCTGCTGATGCAGCTCTGGGTGCTGTTAGCTGTCTCTCTGCCCAGGGCTTACTGTTGGCTCAGGTTCAGCTTGCTTTTCACCAGGACACGCAGCTCCTTTCTCCAGAGCTGCTCCTCAGCGAGGCAGTGCCCAGTGTGTATCACCGCAGAGGATTATTCCTTTCAAGGTGCAAGACTTTGCATTTGTCCTTGTTGAATTTGATTAGGTTCCTGTTTGTCCACTTCTCCCCTTTTTGTAGGTCCCCCTGTTGGACAGCCCTGCATTCAAGCATGTTGTCCGGTGCCCCTACTGTGATGTCATCTACAAACTTGATGAGCATGTCCTCTACCACCATTGGTAATGATGTTAAGCAGGACAGGTCACAGGATAGACCTGTGCAGTACTGCACTAGTCAATGGCCTCCAGCCAGAGTACAACCCATTAATCATGGCGCTCTCTGCCCAATCATCCAAACAATTGTTTTCCAGATTCATTTTCCACTCATCCATACTGCAATATCTCAGCTTGGGTTCAAGAATATTAGAGGAGACAGTGTCAAAAGCCTCGCTAAAGTTGAGATAAATGACACCTACTGCTCTCCCCTCATCCACAAATCCAGTCATTATATTATAAAAGTCAAAATGTTTGGTCAGGCATAATTTAACCCTGGAAAATCCTTATTGACTACTCCCAATAACCTCTGTCTCCTTCATATGTCCAGAAGTGCATTCCAAGATTTTCAGGGTTTTCATGAGTGTTACTTCACATTTTTCCAGGGATGGAAGTGAGGCTGACCGGTGTGTAGTTGCCTAGATCATCTTTTTAGTCTTTCTCACTTTTTAATTTTGCAGTGGTTTGCAGTAGGGTGATTTGTCTTATGCCATTTGTTCTGAGTATTTTTGTTTTCTTCTGCAGTTTCCTTTTAAACTAAACTAGTGTATTCACAAATTAGAAAATCCAATAAAAAATCCATGCACTATTTAGATGTTATTAAGAATGATTCCTTGCTTATTACTGCTTCCATCCAGCAGAAAGTGGCCACCAGGTGACAAAGCTGTAAACATGATTTTTCTTTTCATTGACAGAACTTCTTCCTCTGAATTATACGACTAACTGCAGTTGATGACTGTAAAGACCTGTTCGTGTTTTTCCAAGCTACCTTTGGGCAAACAAATGCCTGCTGAAAATGATTCTTTAAAGTACACACAGCCTCATTATTCAAAAATTGTGATTTAATATGTCATGGACAGTTATTAAAAAAATAGAAACAAAGAAAGCCTGTCTTTAAGACTTGTATTTTTGTTCAATGAAAACAATGATCTCACCACAAAAAATCTCCTTTAATTTCTTATAAAACTAGAAAAAGTTATTCACAGGAATTGTCATTTTACTGAGGTTCTGAAAACTTTTTATTGTTGGACCACCAAGAAAGGTTCCAAGGAGTATACTTTTGAAATTATGTAATATGTAATGATTCAACTCCTTAAAGTAACATAAAGCTATTCTCTTTTTTCCAAGTGCACACAGCTATGGGAAATCTGCCAAAGAACTAAATGCAGGGATTGGGATAAATAAAATTGAATTTACTAATCTTAAAACCTGTCCCTTTTTCATTTAAGTTTTCCTTTTCCCAGACATATATATCTCTTTTCTTGCCTTTCAATTTCTATTTGCTGCTGGGTTTTTTTATCACAGCCATGTGTTTTTTCCTCCTCTTGTGCTTAGGTTTAATTCTTCTCTTTCTTCCTTCTGTCTTAGTCTCTCATCTCTGAACCAGGCTTCCATTTCTGTTTTTCTTGTCTTGTCCCCTTTCTCTTGCCTTTCATTTTCTTACATGCCCCTCCTAGTTCCTTTTGTTAATGGAACCCCAAACTCTATCCTCTTCTGTGGCTATGTTTCCTTCTTCTCCTTTATACTCATGTATCAAAGTCAAATATTACACACCTATGACATGCACATTAAGGAGGGAATGTCTGGGAAATGTGAGTGAAGTTGCTTCCTTATCCACAAAAGTATGGATAAACAGAAGATTGCTTTTAAAGAGGAAATACTAGAATGATTCTATTTAAGCCTGTCGTGGTTTAGCCCCAGTCGGCAACTAAGCACCGCACAGCCGCTCGCTCACCCTCCCCCTCCCCGGTGGGATGGGGGAGAGAATCGGAAGAGCAAGAGTAAGAAAACCCATGGGTTGAGATAAGAACAGTTTAATAATTGAAATAAAATAATAATAATAGTAATGATAATAATAATAATAATTGTAATGAAAAGGAGAACGAGAGAGACAAACAAAACCCAGGGAAAAGAAAACAAGTGATGCAACCGCTCACCACCCACCGACCAACACCCAGCCAGTTCCCGAGCAGCGATCGCTGCCCCCCAGCTAACTCCCCTCGGTTTATATACTGAGCATGACGTCTTATGGTATGGAATAGCCCTTTGGTCAATTTGGATCAACTATCTTGGGCTGTGTCCCCTCCCAACTTCTTGTGCACCTGGCAGAGCATGGGAAGCTGAAAAAGAAAGTCCTTGACTAGTCTAAGCACTACTTAGCAACAACTAAAACGTCAGTGTGTTATCAGTGTTCTTCTCCTACTAAATCTAAACCACAGCACTATGCCAGCTACTAGGAAGAAAAGTAACTCTAACCCAGCTGAAACCAGGACAGCCTAATAGTTTAATGAAAAGCATGTTAAAATAAGCTGGTTAATTTGAAGCTTTGTAAGGCTTTGAATATTTACAAACAATCCTGCCTAATTATTCTGAAGTGCAATGGCTAAAACTGGAACATCTCATTCCGGAAGAGATCATTTTTACAGAGGACTTAATATATATGTGAATGCATCCTCCAGTTTTTTCATATATCAATTTATACCTAGAGCATTTCCATTGTTTTCCACCTTCCTAACATAAAAAATAAAGGGTTTCAATAACTTCTTTTCTACTTTTTCTATAGAATGAAAATTCTTTAAAATCCTCCCAACTAATTTCTTAAACTGGCAAATGCCTTGGAAATATTTATCATGATCATTACTTTAATTAGAAAATATAGAAAATAATACATAGGTATATAAATATTATGTACATTATTATTGTCTATATAAAAATATAGAGAATAAAAAGGTAATTGGTAGAAGTGATTCAATGAGTTGAGCAACTCAGGTAAAGCCATCTGACACTAAGCTGGAATTTCAAAAAAAATTGCTAGGGTCTGAATCTGTTCCCAAGAGCACCTGTAAGTGTTAGGTTATAATGAAGTTTAGTTTCAGGTTTAGCTAAAATTAGATAAATCTTATTCTTTTAAACACTATACTTCATTATTTCTGTGCCCAGGACATTTTTAATTTATATAGTATATAGACCAGGAATAAATTATGCCAAGAGTTATGTCAGTTACAAGAACAATCAGCAGCTTAACTTGGATAAGTGGTAATGTTAAAATCTGTTTTCAGTCATGCTCCAAATAGACTTAAATGTGTCATCTTGTATCCCTTCACTCAGCAGAAGAGATGTAAATGGTGCAGGTGCACACAATTACACTACTTGTCCTTCTGCCAAACCACCATCTAAAAGATGACTGAAGATTACACACATCATTACAAAAATAGCTGGATTTTTTTTAGTTAATATTCATTTTTCCAATGTAAACACTTCAGCTATCACAAGGCATTTAAAAAAATGGAGGTGAGAGAGCTGTAAGCTCAGAGATTTATCAGAGGTAATTCATAAGGATTGTGTCTGCCTCAAATGATGAAGAAAAATATTTGGCAAGGATTTGATGGAGGCATAGTTGTTAACACTTCTTTTTCAGGAGATGTCTCATGACTAATACAGTGACACTTCAGATAGCCAAGTTACTAGCCATAGTAGAATAGCAATATCCTGAGTGCTGAAGTAATTTTGAGCTCAATTTTGTTTTCAGGAAGATTATGACATCTCTACACTGAGATTGTTTCACAACCATACGAGATTGAAGTTTTCAAGCCAGAATGGTTTAATCTCTCAAAACCATGCCTCTCTTTGCTTCATCTATGGACCATATACATATATCCTGACATCAATAAAATCATGGCATAGAATATACCTTTTAATTTACAAAGCACCAACACAATTTCATAGAACTTCTTGTTGCTTAATTTGTAAATCATCTGTTATTCCACTTTCATTTTCTTATGTGCCTATATCATGCACATGAACAGTGTCAAATATACAACAATAACCCTGTTATTATGCATCACATAAGTTGCTGGAAGACAATAATTCAGTGAAAACTATGTCTTGTCAAGTGATTTTTATGATTGTTTTGCTAACTTTTTCCTCCATGTTATTTGAGTCATGTTACTTTCTCTTTGAAAACTCTGGGGGTTTGTCCCACATCTTTTAAATTTATTTTTCTCAAAAATGTATTTTATATATGAAAAAACTTAGGAATAAATTTGATTTATGCATCATAATTAAACCTTTGGTATTGCTGTAATTCAGATTCACAAATGAAAGTTCAATTCCTTTGGTCTTAGTGCACTTTACCTGTTGATGATGTCAACAGAATCCTGTAACTATATTAAATAGTGTCTGAACTATCAGCTCCATTTTATGATATTTCTTAGTACTTAAAACATCTCTCCAAAAAAAAACCCAACCAAAACCAAACCCAACCAAAAAAAAACACCCTCCATTGATATTAAAGAAGCTGGTCTCAAACAGCATGATGTGTTGATAAATATATATATTTTTTTTAAGATATATTAATTCATCATAGAATCATAGAATGGTTTCCGTTGAAAGGGACCTTTGAAGTTCGTAAACTTCAAGCCCCCTTCCATGGACAGGGACATCTTGCACTAGATCAGGTTGCTCAGAGGCCCATCCAGCCTGACCTTGAACACTTCCAATGATGGGGCATCCAACAACCTCTCTGGGCAACCTGTTCTAGTGTCTCACCACACTCATCATAAAANGTCTTTTTTGTACTGGCAACCCCAGAGCTGAATGCAGTACTCCAGGTGGGGTCTCCTGAGAGCAGAGTAGAGGGGAAGAATCATTTCCCTTGACCTGCTGCCGGCCACACTTCTTTTTATGTAGCCTAGGGTACAATTGGCTTTCTGGGTTGCAAAAACACATTGCCGGCTCATGTCCAATTTTTCATCTACCAGTATACCCAAGTCCTTCTCTGCAGGGCTGCTCTCAATCCCTTCATCCCCCAGTCTGTATTGATACTGGGAATTGCCCCAACCCAGATACATGACCTTGCAATTGACCTTGTTGAACTTCATGAGATCTGCACAAGCCCACTGTTCAAGCCTATCAAGGTCCCTCTGGATGACATCCCTTCCCACTAGCGTATCGATTGCACCACTCACCCTGCTGTCATCCACAAACTTGCAGAGGTTGCATTCAATCCCACTGCGCACATCATTAATGAAGATGTTAGATAGTATTGGTCCCAGTGCAGACCTGTGAGGGACACCATGTATGACTGGTTTCCATTATGACATTGAGCTGTTAACTGCAACTTTTTGGATGTGACCATCCAACCAGTTCCTTATTCATCTAACAGTCAATCCATCAAGCCCATATCTCTCCAATTTAGC
>VYZW01012056.1:286-15747 GCA_013401315.1 Balaeniceps rex
CGGGGACGGCCGCCCGGCTCCCGGGGCACACCGCCGTCCGCGGGACCCGGGTTGCGGTATTTGAGCTCCCGGGGGCTCATTTCGGTGCCCGTTTTAAGGGTAGGAACGAAGGCAGAAACGGAGCCTTTAGCATAAGTGTTTTTCTGTGCGTCAACATTGCGTGGTATAAAGCGCGTTTTCTGTTCCTGCTCGGGTGGAATCGCTTAAAAGGAGCGCTGGGGGAGGCAACAGGACACGGAGGAAGGTGACTGCACCCATGGAAGTCTCCCGGCAGCGTTCCCAAAATACTTTGGGATACAAAACCCTTCTCTGGCCTTTTGAGACCATTGGTCTTCTCACTGAAAGAGAGGGAAATGAGGAAGGGCGCAAGTGTAAGAATTCAGCTCACACGTGGAATTACAAACGCGTGTCTGGTTCCGCTGTCAGATTCCAAGCGATTTTGTCCTAAGGGTTGTATCAGCGTGCAATTTTTGTCGTAAATGTTTTAATTACGTTATGGCTGTGATGGGTCTTTCAAGGAAAAAAAAAATACTACTACTTCAAGTGTTAAAAAGGGAAGAAAAGTGAGAGGCACAAGATGTGTTTCTGATGGTCTAATTATCACGTAACTGTGTCAATAATGGGTAAAGAACGGGGTAAAAAGAGTGACATTCGCTTACCTTAGTTCTCACTTAGTTTTATTTCTGTTAGGAGAGCCCAAGAGCAAAAAACACGGAATTTAATTTTTATTATTCACCTGCTATTTACCGCCCACGTAACAACCTCGCTCGGCAGCCCGTGGCGGGCGCACGCTCGCTGCAGAACGCCTGCAAGCACCAGGGGGCTGCGTGCGCGTCGCCCGGAGCCCCGGTACCGGTACGCCCAACGCCGACCGCTCTCCGAGCCCCGCAAGGCCGGGCTCCTAGCAGAGCCCGGACGGAGCGGGGGCGGCTGAGGGGAGCCCGGCCGCTCCCCTCCGCGCCCCAAGAGGCGGCTGCTTCGCCGTTCATGCGCTGCGCCAGCGCGCACCGGCTAGGCCTAGCACCGCCTCCCGCAGCGCCGCGGGCTGGTCCCGGCCGCGGCGACCGGACCCGCTCCGCCCGGGGCCGGCGGCGGTCGGTCCGCTCAGTCAGGGTGGGGCGGGGCGGCCACCTGACGTAGCTCTGCGGCGCACCAATGAGACGCAGCCACAGACATGTCGCCCGCTATCGCGGCTAAGGAGGGCGGCCGGCAGCGCCGGGCCGGGAGCCACCACCACTGCATGGACGTGAGGAGCGAGGCGCCACCCGCCCTGGCGCTCTGCGAGGACGGGCTGCCCGGCGGCGAGGCCGAGGCGCTGCTGCCGGAGCCGGGCTCGCGGGGGGCGCGGGGGTGCCGGGGGGAGCTGGGCAGTATCCTGCTGCTGCTGGTGCTGTACGTGCTGCAGGGCATCCCGCTGGGACTGGCGGGCAGCGTCCCCCTCATCCTGCAGAGCAAGAGCGCCAGCTACACCGACCAGGCCTTCTTCAGCTTCGTCTTCTGGCCCTTCAGCCTCAAGCTGCTCTGGGCCCCCTTGGTGGATGCCGTCTACCTGCGGGGCTTCGGCCGCCGCAAGTCCTGGCTGGTGCCCACGCAGTACATCCTGGGGCTCTTCATGATCTACATGTCCACCCAGGTGGACATGCTGCTGGGCGACGGGGAGGGCCGGGGCCCCGACGTGGTGGCCCTCACTGTGACTTTCTTCCTCTTCGAGTTCCTGGCGGCGACGCAGGACATTGCAGTGGACGGCTGGGCCCTGACCATGTTGTCCAGGGAGAATGTGGGCTATGCCTCCACTTGCAACTCCGTGGGCCAGACAGCTGGCTACTTCCTGGGCAACGTCCTTTTCCTGGCCCTCGAGTCGGCCTCCTTCTGCAACAAGTACCTGCGGTTCCAGCCCCAGCCCCAAGGGATTGTTACCCTCTCAGGTACTGCCTGGGTACGGCCGGCCTGTGCATGCTGATGCTGGGATGGGGACGTGTCTTCCCTGAGCCTGGACCAAAGCTCTGTTCAGAGCGAGCGGTGGTTTGGTGCTGTGAGCTGAGCAGGTTTGGTTTGTCCCCTGCCCATGAGCAAGCGCAGCCTGCTGGGAGGCTGGCAGAGTCCACTGCTGCGCGCACTTAACTTCCAGGCGTCTCTGGGCTTAAGAGTGTAGGAAACCTGCCTTGTCATTATCTTGGCTGCCCTAAGCACTTTGGAGACAATTTCTTTTTCCCTAGTTTAATGACCATGGAACAGATTATGGTTTGAAAAAAAACCCAAACAAACCAAACGCTTTGCCTTTTTTTCAGGAGGCCTTTTAAGAACATCTCCTTCTGGGAGGAAGGAAAGGGGAAATTAAAAAAAAAAAATTACTCTTCCAAGATGGTATTGTTCACAGAAGTAGAAGTGACAAGGGTTCAGGGTCAACCACGTAGCCAATTTCTGAAGGAAGGCCTTATTGTACTAAATTAAGGGGGGGGGTTGTTTCCTCTTTAATGAATTAAATAGAGTCTGATAATCCAACCCTAACTAGCTGTTAGTGTATGGATGTCTTCTGTTTGGTGGTTTTTGGGTTGTTCAGTTTTTTTTTTTTTTTCAGAAAGGTTATATGTGGTGGTTGATGCTAGGTGTATTACCTAGAAGATGCTTAAAATGCACGTTTTGGTTGCAAGGTTGAGTTTAGCCAGCTCAGCTTATGGGAGAACAGGGAAAACTGGCACCATTTCTGGCTTCAGGCTCAGAGTGGCCATGGCTAGCGATGAAGAGTAGATTCTCATGGTTTTAGTTTCTTTTTTCCTCTCTTACATTGATTGCTCTGCCTATATCATGTAAGAGAAAAGGTATGCCAAAACTGAGTTGAATTACTGTTTAAAGGCTAGTTTTCACTTTCTATCCTCTACCTATCTTATTGATAAATCAGGATATCAGTTTCCAAGACTGCTGTACTTATTTTGTCTATGCAGCTATCACAACTGGTCTTCCTCTTCCCTTCCTGTTGATAACCCTATGTCTGGTCTATATGTCAACAACCATAAAGTAGTCCTCAAAGTAACCCTGCTGGTTTATGGCTTTCCTTTGTTTTCCCTTACTGTGTAGTTCATAAGTGCTGGCGTGTCTCTTCCTTCTTGGTCCGGCAGCAGACTGATGTTTTTTACTGCTGATGCAACTTGCAAGTCACTAGTGTGGTTAAGAGAGCTTGCTTTGTCTATACTTACCTCCACTGTACAGGTTTTTTGTTGTCTTGTTTTTTTCTCCGTACTGTTTGTAAAATGGATTTGTTACTATTACAAGAGTGCTGTCTTTGGAAAAAAAAAAAAATTATCCTGAAACAAAAAAACACCAACGCAACCTGTTTAACTTGTCCTGGAGTACTAACCTGGATGGAGTAAGAAAAGCAAAAGAAAATAGCTCTGACACTATAGTTGCAGGATATGTTTTTTTGGGTGGTAAAACTGGCTGCAAGAAATGTCTGTTCCCTTGTTCACGTGACTGTATGCCACAATTTGCTGTGTCCACGTTTCTCCTGAAGCAGCTGTAGAGCAGTACTGTAAACCCGCTCACTGAAATGAGGAGAGTGGTTCTCTGGTCCTAGTGCTGGTTGTAATGGGACTTGTGGTGAGCTGGTTTGGGCAGTTAAAGCAGCAGAAAACTTGCCAGTTTGAAAAGGTGAATAGTTTTCTGCCAGTTCAGATCTCTGAACACTTTTGTCGTAGGCTGACTGCTGACGCTAGGAAAAGAACAAGTCAACGCTTCATGATCCCAAGTCAACTTCAAGTTGCTGAGAAGCAACAGCATTAGTCGTTTGCTGTGCAGTCACACATATGCCTGTCCCAGCGTGAAGGGAGAGGTAAATCACGAGTGCAGGAAGAAGGTGCCCCTTCAGGGCAGCCCAAACTTACCTGGGCCAGTGGCTGTGGAGCGCCCTTTTTCCTGGGAAGAGATGTGTAGCTTTAGAATTACTTAAAGCTGTTGTGGTGAAACAGCTGTCCCCCCCACACACACCTCGTTGGTGGTTATTTTCCAGCCTGCTCTGTCCCTGATATAGTTCAAAAGTTTGCTCTGCCGCAACACAATGGTTTGTTTTGCTAGTAATAGCATAGAGGCAGAGACAAAATAGGGATTGGGCCAGGCAGCACTGGTGGCACCAGAAACTTCATGCTAGAAATTCCCTGTGTAAAGTTCTTTTGCTTGTAGCCTGTTAGTGGACTATATGGCTGCTCTTTTTGTTTTTTCCCCCCTGCTACTCCAGCCATTGCTGTATTGCAGCTGAGCGCGCTGACCTGATCCAGGAGTATTCATGTGATGATGCTCAAAGCTATTTCTATTCCCGTCCTCGCACTGTAGGTCTCTCACTGCGGTGATAATGCTTAGTGCTGTTATTAGAGTACCACTCCTGTATGTCTTTTGTAGACAGTAGCTGTGATTAGCGTGACTCTGAAAACTCATCTTTCACTTGAAAATATATGTTCAGGGTACCTTTTTTTAACAGAGGAGAGAGCGATCTGACAGCATTGGTAATGAGATCTACTCTCCTTTTCTTTAGAAAAGGGAAAAATAACTAATGTGGAGCAGCAGAAAATGGTTTGAAATGCCTTTTTTTCTTTTACACTGAGAGTGCTAGGATATAACTAAAGTAGCCTTTCCATGTTTTCTTCCATGCTTGTTGTGCTTGTTCTCTTCCTGTGCATAAGAAGCAGCTAATAATTACCTAAACCTTTGTACTGTCTTTGCCCTTTCACCAGCCCTTGCTGCTTACTTTCAAGTTACCGTGAGGCTTCTGGAGTTGCTTGTGACCAGGAGGATAAAAGATGACTTCTGTCTTACCCTCTGCACATTACTGAGTTCTTTCTTGCCTCTTTCATAAGGGTAGAGAATAGGATTATTTTAGATTAATCCATTCACTAACTCAAAAAATACTTTCCATAAAATATTGGTGTGTTTTTACTATTGCTGCCTTCAAATCCACAATTTAGCAAATATTGTATCTGCTTAAAATAGAGCACTTAAGTGGCTATTACACCTGCTAACTCTTAAAACAGACGTATTTGGGTGACTCTTTACTTGATGACTGTGTAAGAACTTTCATCAGGACATCTTTACACTCCTAAGTATAAATCTTTGTTTCTTTCAGATGGTAGATAGTATTATATAGGGAGCATAGAATTGAGGCACAGAATGGTTACATGACTACACAGTAAATCAACTGGAGAGTTGCGAATGGCTTCTTCCTCTGAAGTTTTTTCCCCATCTTGTAACTATTGAATGGTTTTTTTTCCTCCTTGATCAGCTTTTGGTGATTGTATGTGTAACCCTTCAACATTTTCGGTTTTATTTCTGTTTCTCCTCCAATGTGCTCATTGTGGTAATAATACACAGAGCACCAGGAAAGTGACTCGGTTTGCTGCTGCTCTTCTGTCTCAGATCTCAAGCAAACGTGGCTATAGAGTGAGCAGCAGGAAAGAGCTATGTCAGTTACTGTGTGTAGCTATGTCCTTGTGCTTTGATTTTGTTGCTTGTTTTTAGGAGGGTCAATGAGTGATGTTTTCATTCAATTTTTGATTATCAGGTTTATATTGTTGCAAAATAACTGAATTTTTAGATGCTCAGTGAATTGTTAATGAAGCATTGATGATGGCTGCTAGAAAGATTTTTTTATTATTATTATTATTTTAATTTTTTTTTCCCTCCAGACTTCCTGTTTTTCTGGGGAGCTGTCTTTTTAATTACCACTACACTGGTTGCCCTTTTGAAAAAGGAAAGCAAGGAACTAACACCAACAAAAGAAGAAATGAAAGGCATCACTGATACATACAGGCTGCTAATCTCAATAATCAAGATGCCGGCAGTTCTTACTTTCTGTCTCTTGATTCTCACAGCAAAAGTAAGTAAATACATATGTGAATTGTTAGGTGCTGATGATATGAGTGTCTGAAAGGTTGCTGAGTCCATGTGGTGTAACTTGTTTCTCAGTTTTGCTAGTGGTTGTTATCAGAGTTCCAAATTTTCACGTGAAATTTGAAACAAAATTGCTTATATCATCATGCTAAGTGAGGTTGTACAATAGAAAACATGTGTTTGAGCTTTTGTAAGTACACAAATACACAAGCATTAAAAAGAAGTTTGATTGCAATCTAGTATTAAAGTAATTTGTTTTTAAACATTTTTAAACAGTTAGGCTGTTTGTGTAGTCTGCAGTTAAAAGTACAGAAAATGTTTCTTTTAATCTAAATGCTATTCCCAGAATCTGCAACTCTGCACAAACTAGGTTTCCATGGCCATTGTGGATATTGACAGCAATTAAGGCATAGGTGTGAATATCATTGCTATGTTTAATGTTCTTGGTATAGTTTTGGCACTGATAACAACAAAAGTGTGCAAGTGTAGAATGTGTTTCAGAACAGATTAGGAAATCAAGTGACACAAGTGAATTGTACTCTATCACATTTCTCAAGTTACTTAATACTGAGTAAATTGAATTTCTAGCCAAACTATCACTGCTTTCCCCAGTTTATTTTGTCTAACTTGTATTGCAGGTTGGATTTTCAGCAGCAGATGCTGTAACAGGACTCAAACTGGTGGAAGAGGGTGTCCCAAAAGAACACTTAGCTCTGCTAGCGGTTCCAATGGTTCCTTTACAGATAATATTGCCTCTGATTATCAGCAAATACACAGCGGGCCCCCAGCCATTGAACACTTTTTACAAAGCCATGCCTTTTAGGTAAAAACAAACAACTCTTGTTTGACAGAAACATAGTAATTTGCGTATTCAGATCGAGTATAGGATTTCTCATGTAACTCTCAGACTTCCAGATACAAGAAAGTATATCAGAATTCTCATAGTAAGTTGAACTCTGTGTCTTGTGCCTTGAAGACAATTCATGTAGTAACGCATGTAAGAAAGCGGAACGTGAGGTGGTTTTGGGATGCATATACAACAGCATTAGAGTAGCACTCTCCTGCTCCAGGGTCGATGGTTCCTTATTCATGAATCATTCTGACTAGATCCAGGACCGTATCTGTAAAATCATGTGTGCTTCCCGATGTAAGAATTGACACATTCCCGAGCACATTGACAAGTCATTTGGTGCATCTACTGGATGTACGCTTTACTGAGATAACCGAGGGTAAAAGAAGCTGAATTATTTTAATACAGACAAGAAGACATTTCATTTGAGTTAAGTGTTTTATATAGGAGTTTGCTTATGGAATTCTAAAACCAATGAATCCAGCAAATTACCTAGTGCTGTTACTCAGTAAATCGTGTAATGTGTCTGTAACAGGTAGCCATTACTTTAACGTGTTCTTATGCAACTAAGTATGTTTTTGCCAAAAGAAAGAAAAAAAAAAAAAAAAAAAAAAAAAAAAAAAAAAAAAAAAAAAAAAAAAAAAAAAAAAAAAAAAAAAAAAAAAAAAAAAAAAAAAAAAAAAAAAAAAAAAAAAAAAAAAAAAAAAAAAAAAAAAAAAAAAAAAAAAAAAAAAAAAAAAAAAAAAAAAAAAAAAAAAAAAAAAAAAAAAAAAAAAAAAAAAAAAAAAAAAAAAAAAAAAAAAAAAAAAAAAAAAAAAAAAAAAAAAAAAAAAAAAAAAAAAAAAAAAAAAAAAAAAAAAAAAAAAAAAAAAAAAAAAAAAAAAAAAAAAAAAAAAAAAAAAAAAAAAAAAAAAAAAAAAAAAAAAAAAAAAAAAAAAAAAAAAAAAAAAAAAAAAAAAAAAAAAAAAAAAAAAAAAAAAAAAAAAAAAAAAAAAAAAAAAAAAAAAAAAAAAAAAAAAAAAAAAAAAAAAAAAAAAAAAAAAAAAAAAAAAAAAAAAAAAAAAAAAAAAAAAAAAAAAAAAAAAAAAAAAAAAAAAAAAAAAAAAAAAAAAAAAAAAAAAAAAAAAAAAAAAAAAAAAAAAAAAAAAAAAAAAAAAAAAAAAGCATAGATCTTGCTCCAGCTGAATTTGGTTGGATATCTTGTGTGTTGCTTTCTACAAAAAATACATTTCTGTGAGGGAGAAAGCTAGTATAGGAGATCTGGTAGTGAATTATCTTTATATGGAAGACAGAATTGTTTAGGTATAAAATGTTTACAGTTTCAGTGCTTGTCAAATATTTAATATCTAATTCTATCTAAGATATAGAAATAGTTTTAACTATTTAGATATAAACTATTTTAATATAGTCTGTATGTATAAATGTTTGATGTTGCTTTGTATCAAGGGAACACATGAGGAGAATGACTTGAATTATTACAAATTATCTTTCGTATTCTTCCAGATTACTTCTTGGTCTGGAATTTGCTTTTTTGGTATGGTGGGCTCCTAAAGTAAAACACGAAGGAGGATTTCCTGTCTACTACTATGTTGTAGTATTGTTGAGTTATGCTTTACATCAGGTAACATACACTGTGTGTGGGAGGGGGACAGGAGGGTATTTCTTATCAATCAATGAGAGGACTATAAATGCCGTTATCTGCTTTTGTCCTTAGTTATACTAGAATTCCTCTAAGTCTGACCTGTTGTGCTGTATGGCTATATTTACTTTTGATACTCTTGCCAATATTATTTCTCCCTCTTCCATGTGCTCCACTGAACGCCTCCTATGAAGTTACTTCCCCCCCTGAAACCCAGAAGCTCAAAAGCATGGCGGAGTTGGAGAAATCCCAGCATTCTGGCTGAGTTTCATAGGCATGATGATGATTGTGCTTATTGTGCGGATCCATGAAGTTATGTGATCCTGGTCCTAGAAAAAATATTTTATTAATTTTGGAGGAACGTCGTAACGGATCTGATCCAAAGGCCTGGAAAACAAATGCCTGATACAAACTGGGCTTTGGGTCCCGACTAAAATGTATGCAATGCCTTGAGAGTTGATTTTAAATGCAAAAGCGTTATTTTTATATGCTATTTAGCTAGCCTTATCATACTTCAGTTTGATAACCTGAGTCATTCCAATGCATGTGAGGCTGGGTGCATTTCAGCATGGCTTGAGACAAGTGGCAAGGCTACTTCTCAGTAGTAGTAGAGAGCCAGACTGCAGAAGTAATTTCTCTCTTGTGCAATTTTAACCTGTTGGAATTATTTTTCAGTCAATGTTGCTAACTTCAAGTAATCTCTTAGAACAGTTTTTATGTTACGGTTTTTAGTTGTTATCGTCTCTAACTGGGGAGACCTTACTGTCCTGTGCGTTTTCTCACCTCTTCCATAGATCACACTGTATAGCATGTACGTTGCAATAATGGCTTTCAACGCCAAAGTCAGCGATCCGCTGATCGGAGGAACCTACATGACACTCCTCAATACTGTGTCGAATCTGGGAGGGAACTGGCCTTCCACCGTTGCGCTCTGGCTTGTGGACCCGCTCACGGTGAAGGAGTGTGCAGGGGCCCAGGAACAGACCTGTGGAACTACAGTTGCTGCAGAAGTAAGTTTTGGAGGCTGTGAAGGTCTCTGTTCAATTATTTCTCCATGAAATTGCTTCTCTTAGTATTTTTTCGCCTTTGAAAACCTTCTCAGTGCATAGCTTATGCTTAAAAATTCCCACTGATTGAGCTAATCTTCCTAAAATTAAGTCTGTTTTTATCTGTACACTTTTAATAACTAAGATCTTTACCAAAGATTTGCAATTGCAGAGTAGTTGCCCAGAAAGAAGTGGACTGGGATGAAAAGCTGGTGGTAGAAGCACTAGATTGGTGCCACGTTCTCTGCAGTGTAAGGAGGCTGTAGTCACATTTTTGAGGGTAAACCTTGCTAACTTCAGAGCTGTGTAATTAGGCGCTCTGCTCTTGGCAGGCTGTCTGTCCCCCAAGTCCCTGAAGTTTTGTGGTAGGTTTTTGTTCCGTCTGTCTTTCTGGAGGCTTCCTGTCTGGATACCTTGATACCTTCTCCCGTGATATTACTTTCCTCTCTGTCTTTGATCTTCACTTTCCACGTGAAATTGAGCGGTGTGACTGGCTGCCTTCCCAGTTCTGGGGAGCCCTGTGGAAGAGAACAAAGAACATGCTGTGGTACTGTACACAGATCAAATAACAGGACGCAAAACTGCCTGGAAAGCAAGGTTTCAAATTCGCCTCCTCATGAGCACATGAGAAATTTTAACGCAACTCTTCGGAAGGGTGGAAATGCGGGGGGGGTTTTGTTGGTCTGGGTTTTCTTTTTCTGTGCTCATGACTAAGACTGATTTCACTCTTGAATGCCAGGACTCTTTGGGATGTGGAGGTTCTCTAAATAAACAAAGTGTTCTAGGAGTCAAACATGACTTGTTTGAACTGGAGTTGCAGTTTTTACTAGTTGCAGAGGGGAAGCTGCTTCTGCAGTGTCTGGTTTTTCAGCCTGGCTCTCATTGGCTTGCCACTAATTAGGTTCCCTGTGCCTGGGCCTCTATTGAACTTAAGTTCTTCCTACTTCACCGCACTCCTCTGATCTTTTCGCATTCTCCCAGTTGGTAATGTTCCCCCACCACGCACCACTTCCTTCTTATTCCTATTCTGATCTTGGCATGTCTCAGAATAATGAAAATGCTGCCAGAATCTCAACTCAGAGGATTGATTTATCTTGGGATTATAGCAGTATTGAAAGCTGAACAACAGCAGAAATGATCATGTGCTATATACTTATCCTTTAAATGCTGGAGTTTTTGTCTTCCAGTTCTGCAATCAAAAAAAACATCCTGGGCATGTTTTTCCCAGAAATACGCAGCATTCTGTACTGTCCATTTGCAGATTCAGGGTGGTGAGATGCAAGGATATAATTTCTAAAGAAGCAGTTTGGATGGCTAGAACAAAAATTAATAATCTTTCTTCATGGGATTAAGAACAGCGATTGCACCTCCAGGCCAGCGTGAGACAGCTGGACAGTTTCCGTTTTCTAGAGTGAGCCCTTTGGGCCAATATGCTCCATTTCTCAAATGTTTTGTAACAGTTTTATTACTTTTCATACTGATGGTAAGCTCGAAAGCCTCTCTTACTAACTGTAAGAAACAAGGAACAGTAAACAAATATATTTAGTCATAACCAAGATCAAGTAAAAAACAGTGGGTACCTAATGCCTACTTTCTAAAAGTCTGTTTCTGTATCTCCCAGAGAATACTTAATGCATCAACTTCTGCTTCTCTGTTTCAGCTCTGCACGAAAGCTGGTGGTTCCTGTGTTACTACCTTGGACGGTTACTATGTGGAATCTGTCATCTGTGTCATTCTGGGATTTGGCTGGTGGTTCCTACTTGGGCCAAAATTTAAAAAGCTGCAGGATGAAGGACAGTCTTCATGGAAGTGCAAGAGGACCAATTGATGCAGTTTAAATATTGGATGGACTAGCAAGGTCGTTTTCTTTTTATTACAAAGACATATCCCATAATCAATAAACAGGAATATAGGTATTTTTAAATGCCACATTGCTGAAAAAAATGGGTGGCTGAGACGGTGGTATGTTTGTATGTGATACCACTTGCCCTCCCGATACGAAAATGTAAGTTCAGAAAGTAATTGTTAAAAAATGGCACCTGTGTACTACATACATATCCCCAAGCTCTAGCTTCAGAGTCATGGCTGCTGGTATAGCCAAGGTCTGAATTTCCATATAGTACCTATGGAAAAGCTAATTGTGCCACATCTATCTAAACAGCAGCGTTGTCAGCTAAGTTCTGACTCTCTGTTTTCAAAAGAAATGATCTGACACGGGGAGTTGACCCGAGGAAGGGTGTCAAAGGCATTTTGGCTTGTAGGTTAAGCGTGTTGTACTATGGAATTCCTTGTGGGAAGATGAATGTAAAATGTCTGTGGGCTTTGTTTCTTCTCACTTTCTGAACTGTAACCACACCTCAAAGGACGAAATGTTTCAGAGATTCTTTTAAATGTATTTTCTGGCTTTTATAAGCTTTAAAGATTTATAAGAAAATATTTTTATAAACAAATTACATTTGCTTAATTTATTTCCACTGTTTCAAAGCATTTTGATTTACGTTCAAGGTACTTTCTTGACGAAAAATTGCTGTAAGGTAGGACTTAAGAGTAACGCACAATACTCTCAGCCTTGAGTCCTGAAGATGTAAACTGGACAGCGCAGCAGCTAGCACACACAGACAGGGTTCAGAAGGAGAGGGCATGCCGGCCTTCGGAAGGCGGTTGTTATTCTGAGGGAATTAATTGATAGTGTTGGTTCCTCTATGTCACTAAAACTCGAACTTTCAATTCCAAAATCAGTGGAAAAAATGTGACTGTTCCCAGCTAGGGGTAAGAAAAGATGATCAGTGCCTTGGAAAGTGGTTTGGTGATGACAAACTTGCCAAATTCCCAGTGAGTCGGTGTATGACTTGCTGTCACGTAAACCAAGCTAAATCCTGTGGTAGAGCTGCTACAGAAGTTTATTACTGATGCTGTGTAGTGGAAATGTTCCCGTTGATTTTGTCAAAAATGACTTCCCTCCTGCGTGCCTTAGTGATGTACAGCAAGCATACTGTACGCCTAGAGAGAGGGCACTTGGACATTGTTGGATGTATATGGTACATCATTATTAAAAAAGAAAACTATTTAAAATACCTTTGAAAGGTACACGATTGTCTTTTCCATTCTGCATTTCTTGCCTTGTCAATGTTGGAAGTATTGCATCCTGAGCTTTGTGTTCCAAACTGCCAGAAGGGGTTGTGGGTCTTTTGTTACTGTATGTTTCAGGAAAAAAGTAAATCAATACCAACTTCTGACTGACTGGAGGGGACACAGGTGCGTACAAAGTGTCTATGTGACATAAGGAGTGAGAAGGTGTCCGGGAGAGGATGGTGTGACCAAGGGCTTCCTTGGGCACTGAAGCCCATTCCTCTGTCTCTTCCCCTCTCCCTTCCCGGAGTGACGCCCATGACAGTCGGTGGTGGAAAGCCAAACCCTGTGCTGTAGACCTCCCCCGGCTGTGGTCCAGCAGCAGCACATTCTCACAATTTGTTTCGAGTACAGCAAAATCAGTCAAGCTAAATAAAATCACAGTAGTTTTGCTCCCCAAACTAAAAGTCTTCCAATTTCACCTCTGCATAAGCACAAAGATTAACAGAATCAATCAGAGATGTGTAGTCAAAGGCAGATGCATCTCTTGGTCCCAGCCAGATCACCTCTGCTGGATTAACTACGTACGAGGCGCTTCAGTGCTGTGTCTTTACTGGAACAACAGGCCACTTGCTTTAATCGCATCTTGTCCACACCTAGATATTTTTTTTTTTTAACTTTTCTGACTGAGGAAAAACTTCTCAAGTGCAGAATGTGGGAAATTAAATTCATAGGTGTGTTAGAGTTGGCTTTTACTTTGCAGTTTTGTTTCACTATTTCTCAAGGTGCCAGTGAAACTTGTTATTAATAAAGATGGGTTGAGGATTGCTTATCAGTAGATTAGATGATCTTGACAACGTCAAAATTAAACATAAACTCTAAATCAGTAGTAATATGTATGAAATGTGACCTAAATTAAATAACTGTCTCCTCTTTCAAATTGGAGAAGCAACTGATGGATTAGGTTTTTTTAAATCTATGTTGCTATTTTGTAGAACAGCCAGAAATGTTACTGCTATACCAGCTGATTAGCAGGTTGTTGAAGTGAACCAGTAAACTTTTGGTCTTGCTACTTCTTTCCTCCCAACCCTATTTTAAAGTGAAATAATTTATTTTTTAGAAAGATTAGAATTATTGTAGACTTCAACATCTTTAACATAAAAGAAATAACTTTTTAAAAAGACAAGAAGAAAGAAGCAGCTCAACTTCTTCATTGAGAGTCTGTAGGGTTTGTCCCAGTTTGAATTCCTGAGTGGGATCCCGTTGCGAAGTGAGACGGGTGCCAGGGGAGAGGGTGGAGCGAAGGGTCGGTGCAGCAGGGCGCAGGGGGAGAGCAGAGATCAGCCCGTTGTTGTCGTTGCTGGGACTTACCATGCAGGAAGGTCATCATCGCCTGCGCTCGCGAGTGTCATTTGTTGTTTCCCAAGACTTCCTTAGGAGGCAAATAGCGGTGCTCCGAAACTCAATTCTGTAATTCCAGTGCCCAGAAGGAGCGTGTGCAATGCAGAGTTTAAGGTCTGACAAGCCGTGTAAAATGGGATTGCGGCCCTGCAAGGAAGCGGCTGAGGATGGAAGGTGCCAGCCCTGCGTCCCATGACCCTTGGTGCTGTCAGTGCGCTATCTGTCACAACAACCAACGGTTCTTACGTCAAAATACCAACTCTACGTTTCGTCTTTGTTACAGACACAGGTGTTGATTGTCAATGCTTCTTCATTTTCTGTAAAGTTGTTTTGTTTCATTGTCTTCTGGGTGTTCTCAGTGTAGTTTCACACGATAAATGCTGTTCTAAACCGGCTGATAGGAGAGGGTGTTTGGGTTATTTTTCATCTGATAAAGTGAGAAAGAGAGTTCTGTCACCGAGTAAGTGCTGTCGGGTCCACTGTGGGACAGCAGAGCATCTCCCCGCAGCGGGGAATGGAGCAACCGATGTTTTGCAGGCAGCGATGTTGTCCGGCTCTCTTGCCCCCCACAAAACAATGCTATTTATTTAGCATTTTACCCAACGTACAAAGTGTAGCAGTCAGGGCAATGCTCCCATATTGTTGTTTGGATACAACTGATGTTTTTCCTGAAAACAAGAGTTTGCACTATTTCTATATTTATAGAAATATATATATATTATTTTACTTAATTTTAAAATGTTCACGCTTAGTAAATAAAGTAAAACTAACAACTGCACCGCTTTCTTTGAAAAAAATTACAGGGGTAATATGTACTTGTCCAACTGATCTCACAGCCAGTAATTTAAGAATTGTTTTCGTTTGAACCTTTGATAAAATGTTCTGATCCAAGTATGGGTTTTGCTGCCTTGGATTATAAATTCCCAACTAAATCTGTGCTTTTCCTGAAATCCTGAGTTGTAACCGTTACCGGTATCATCTCATGTTTCACCCGTTCATGTAGAAACCTAGAACCGGGTTGAAATGGAAGACTTGTGTAAACATAAATCCAGTTTTATATCATTGTCAGATTATTTTCTTACAATGCATGTATTTCTTTGAAGACCATACAGGTGCACTGCACAGGTGGGCATTTGATTCAGCTGAGCAAAACGGTTGGCTTGAGCCATTTGGTAGCGAATTACAAATATTTGTTGGTTTTGAACTAAGGGAAAAGAATAAACGATAACGATGAATACAGGAACGTTCCCAAGTTGGTTTTTCTCTTAAGATAGCGCCCCGAGGTCCAGCGGCGCGTTTCACAGCATGGGGGCGGGGGGGGATTGCAGGTTTGGAGAGTTAAGGCCAGCACCGGCTGTGTTTAAATGCAAACCGGGCCGGGGTCGGCACCGATGACGCCCGCCTCCTCGCACTTCGGGGCTGCCCGAGCGTGGGACCCTTACCGCGCCCGGGCCGAGCGCTTCTTCCAGCCCGACCCGAAAATCCGCTCCCCGCGGCCCGGCTCCCGGACTCCCGCGTCCCCGCCCCGGCTCCCCCGTCCCCCTGATCCCGTCCCCGTGGTCCCCGCGGCCCGGCTGCCCCG
>VYZW01012056.1:23731-177002 GCA_013401315.1 Balaeniceps rex
CCGCGGGGCTCCCTGCGGCGGGGCTGGGGGTGGCCGGCGGCGGGCGCGGACCTGTCCCCGGGCGGGCGCGGCCTGCCCGCCCCTCTGGGATCCTCCGCTGGGCTTTCGTTTTGGGAGTTAACGCTGGGTTTTCACGGTGTTTGCAGCCGAAAGTTGAGGGTTTACAAGGTGTAACTTTTTTCAAATTGTGGATAAAATGTTGTTCTGCTTGGTGAGACGCTGTGTATCTCACGGGACGCTGTTACACTCACTTTTATAAAGAAACCGCGACCCTTCCTGCCCCTGGAGCGGCAGAGGCGCGGCGGGCTTGGCCCGGGGTATCCTCGGGAGCATCGTGGGGTCTCCGAGGGAGAAGCCAGCGCTCGCAGTGCTGCTGGTACCTAGGGCTTCTCCTTGGTGCTCCGAGGTGTACCTGGTGTCGGCCGGAGTCACAAGGGGCTGCCACAGCGCTTGCGCTGGCCGTATTTGTTCTGTTGGTTAAATAATGAATCATGCCGGATAAACTTCCAGTCGTCTTTTGGGCTCTTTGCCCGCTCTCTTGGGGGTAAAAACCTACTTTTTCCATGTGGTGTGGGAGGTTCTGCTTTAAGGTTTGTAGGCATGGTGGTGTTGGGTTGACGGCTGGACGAGATGATCTTCGAGGTCTTTTCCAACCTTAATGATTCTGTGATTCTAAGGTTTTATCAGAACAGTTGCAGCACCCGGCTCAGTGATGAGCTAAAACCAGAGAAGATTGCAGCCGCTTGGTATGCCTTAGACTTGGGCCAGACCGTGTTAAACGGAACGGGGCTTAACGTAAGATCCTGACCCCACTGAGAGGAGTGGAGGACATCACCTCAAGAGTGTTGCAGGGTGCAAGCGTTGCATGCTTGGTCCCGACCCTGTGCTGAAATAGGTGGGAGTTGAGAAGAGTCAAGCCTCTTGCTGGATTGAGTCCTTCCTAAAAATGCCTTGTTTGAGGGCTGATAATCTACTCCATAAACCATTTTTCAAGAAAAAAAACCCAAAAGTACAGTGAGCTGGGAATTATATTCCATGCATGTTTTGTTGTAATTAAGCAACTGTGTAATTCTGGGAACTTCAGCTCTAGCTGGCTGAAAAGTGTTTTTAGAAGAAACGTTATTAAATTCCAGGGAGAAAGATACAAGCCTTATCTGATGAAGTAGTCATAGGCTCTTTGTTTAAAGTGCGCTTTAACTCCTAAGTTATAAAGCACAATGTTTGCCTGTTTTCAGTGGACTTTCCTGATTTACTTGTCTTTGGGATTTCTGTCCCGTATGTTACAAAACTTAGAGGAAATGAAAGAAAACTTTGGGTGTCTGCTGTTCTGAAATGTGAAAGAATACCTGCACATAACATTACTGAAAAGACAGACAGGATTCAACCCCACAATGAGACACCTAAGTTAAAGGTAATGTGGTATATGGAAAGAAAACGCAGCCTTTTTGGGAGGTGAGAGACAGCAGAGTGCACGCACACTGTTAAAAATCTTCCTGTTTCTTTATATGTTAGATCCCTGGAATAGTAAGTTTGAGAATACTACTTTTCCCATTTTTTGTTGTTTTTTTGTTTTTAAACTCTGAAAGACGCTTTTTCTAGGTTTAAAAATGCCAGTAGGCTGTTACAGAAAAAAATGTTAAGTTTTATCAGTTGAAGATGCATGATTTGTGAAAAATGATCTGACCGGTTGCAGACGCTCTCTGGTTTTATGCTACCTATTGTCTATAAAAATGGGGATCAGCTGGTGGTTTTGGATCAAGTGGTGCACAACTCATTATTTTAACAATACTGGCTCAGCTTGGGAGGTTGCCTAGGGAATTGATTTAATGCTTCTGTCCTTTCACCCTTTGAGGCGGGTGTCCCACGATGACTTTGATCAAAATCACCAGTGTTTGTAAAGGAGAATAAAAATTTTCACTCCATAAAAGCAAAGGAGAGGCCACCCGCTATTAACAGATCCCAGTT
The DNA here is from genome assembly GCA_013401315.1 of Balaeniceps rex. NCBI lineage: Eukaryota > Metazoa > Chordata > Aves > Pelecaniformes > Balaenicipitidae > Balaeniceps > Balaeniceps rex. The sequence goes on from VYZW01012056.1 coordinate 25,697, forward strand.
TTGCATGAGTCGATCTGTAATTTAAAACACTGTCAAGAAATACCCACGGCAGTAAAACACAGAACGCAAATTAGTCCTCTATTCAATATTTAGCTTCCCCTTATTTCTGGGAAAGACTTCAATGCTGAAGCTGTGTATTTCTGTTGGCTTTACAAAGTAATCTTTCTATAAATAGAATGGTTTTCCTTTAATGAAATCTGAATAAGGGTTTTCTTTTTTAAGGTGTCACCCAAGATCCAATGCAATTTAAATTGGTAACCTAGATGGCAAAGCCAGGGCTGTAGCTACACAGGGTGGTGTGGTGGTGGTGGATTTTTTTGTTGTTGTTTGTTTTGTTTGTTTGCTTTAGGTTTTTTAATAAATTTTAAAGAAGTCTGACTTAAAAAAATCACAAACACTCCAAATTTGGAAAGCAGAGGTCTGTTTCCAGGTCTGTTAGAGACCTCCTGTACTATCTTCAATAGGACATTTTTTTCTGCCTCTGTCTTCAGAGGAGGTAAGACTGCCATGCATAATTGCCTTGTAAGGTCTTACAGAAATTTGTTTTATTAGTACTTCAAATTTACTTGAATGTGTTGAAAGCAAGGTGCTTTAGAAACACAGTTATTACGGCGTTTTCCTCTTGGCATAGTAGGATGCAGAGCATGTTCTGAGCAATCATCATGGCTGTTGTACTGGAAGGGTGTTAAAGCTGCTAACCAGCAGAGCGTGGTTCCCCCAGGCGGTGGAGCAGGGCTGAGCAACGGCCAGAGATTAATTGGTTTGAACCACTGGGTCTGGACTGTGCTAGGCATAAATCTGTCTTTGCTTCCAAGCCCGTAAGCAGAAGGTGCTTCCACTGGAGTACTGCTGAGGCTGGCCAATGTTAGTGCAGGATGATCTAATTGCCAGGAGGGGGGTGCGTGTACTCATTTTTTTTTTTTCCTTTCTTTCTTTCCTTTTCTTTCTTTCTTGTTTATTTTTAGAAAACTAGAATTGTTTTCTGTATCAAAGGTGGTTTCCTTGTTCCAGTCTCCACGGCCACTGAGGGCATTATCGTTACTTCACAGATCTGAGCTTGCCCTCTGCTTTCCTGACTCACGAAGCCTTTTGCTGGTCACCTGGCACTACAGAAGCGCTATCTAGTTGTACCTGGGTAGCTGAGAGTGACGTGGAGCATGCATTTGAGAGATGGAAAGGCAGGTTGGGAGATCGAGAAGGTGAGGAAATAACCGCTACTGCGAATAGGGACTTATTAAGGCTCCCACAGGAATGGTGGGAGTACAGAGGCATGAAAGTGAGAGGCGGGCAGAGCTGCTGACAGCGGTTTGGAAACCGACGCCTGTTGCAGTGGTAGAAAAAGCCAGGGACACTTTGCTGGGGATGCAGCATGTGCCCTCACGGGAGGCTCGGGTCCGCCAGTGAACAATGCAACACTGCTTCAAGGACATTTGGCCACATGCATTAAAGCAGTGTATCATTCTCAGCAAGAGATGTCCATGTAAGTCTCTTCAACTTGAAATAACTCAAGGTTGCTTGCAAGAAATTTCAAGTAGAGACAAGCTGTTTTGTAAAGCAGTCCATGCTCCATTACAGACTTGATTTATTGGAACTGACACAAAGTTCACGTACCCATGCACACCAAGCATGACCAAGTGTGTCGCTGAGATGGAGTACGGGATGATGTGTTGACTGTAACTGCACGGGCCTAAAATGAGCGTGGCTGAGCCTCGTATCAGTGTATTCTTTCTTTGTTAGTTCCAGCCTCGGGTGATTGACACATTGGTTGGCAGCAAACTTCATAGTGTCCCCACAAGAAAAAATGGAAGAATATTGGCAATTACCAACTGTGTCAACTGATGGCATACACAAAGGGTCTTGTATGAAAGGTCCACTCTTTGGGGGACTGCATATCAATCAAGTAGCCAAATATCATACAAGATGCAGATCATTCATGCATGTGGCTGGCTGTGTTGGCACAAGTCCTTTCCAGGCATCTTATTTTTATCTTTGTATTTCATCACATTGTTTGAATTATTCTGTGCTACAGCTGAGCAACATCCATGGTTTCATAGGTTATAGCAATATCTGTAAGTTCAGCAATGGCTGTTTCAGCTATTGAAATGGCAGTGTTGCCCATTACAAGGAGTAGGGTCTCATATATTAACAGTATGTCTGAAAATGACTTGTCCAAATTATTAAATATTTACTCCTAGTGAGAGATGGATACTGTCAGGCATGATCTGGTGTGCTGCATACCACCTGTTTTTTACAGGGTATGTTTCTGCTGATCTGTTGAGTAAGAAAAGGTCCTTCTTAAAGCTGTGAAATGACCTATGGGAGAGAAATGTTTATTTTAATTTCAAGAAACAATTATTATTTTCTAAAATAATGATAGGTAAGAACAAAGTAAGCTTATACTTCACATTCATTATCATGACTTCATGTCTTTAAAGCATCGTTTTGCTGTTGGGAAAAGGTCTTAAAGTCTGTGCCAGGTATTTTCAGAAGCTCTTAAAGATGTTATTAACAGCTGTTCAGTAAACTTCTTGCTGTGTTGAATCTCTGTGAGAACATCTACTCCCTTCACTTGCCTTTTATGTTTCACACTCCAGGCAGAGATGCACGTGGCGAAGCGGTGCTAACCAGAGCTTCAGCTAAAAGCAGTGCTGGATGTGTTCTTGGGAGACCATCAGTCTCCCTTTGCTGACACTTTCAATAGTTCACCCTAGTCAGCAGGAGCACCGCTGGACTGAGTGGTGTGAATGGGAGTTTCTTTTCTTGACCACGTGCAGTAGTGTAATTCATTGGAGTCCGAGGAAATTTATCATCTCTAGCACGGGAGGTAAAGTTGGATTCCCTCCCTTGTCCCAGTTTTTACCCGGAGAATTGAGGCATGAGTTAGGAATCTCTGAGAATTGAGGCATGAGCTAGGAATCTCTGGGAGTTCACAAACTGAGATTAATCGATGTCCTCAACTTTGGGACTGTTCCTGTTGGGGTGGATGGCTCTTGGAGCTGACAGTTCTGGGCTTGCTGTACATTCCTCTACCTACTTTGAAGGGAGTGGTGGGGTTCAGAGAAGAAATTGGAGAAAATATAAAAGAATGTGAAAGAGTGTAAAAGAATCTGAAGATGTATTATTGATGATACATAAAAAAATAGCATTGCCTATGTGGCGAAGTGAGTTCTCTCTCTGTAGATTAAAATCTCCAGCGTAGAAAGACTCTCACGTTCAACATCTAGACTTTGAAAACCTTTGCGCAGCAAAACCAAAAAACTATTTGGATTAGTGACTTGGTGTACGGGGAGCTGACAGAAGCAGCAGAGAGGTGTGCAGAGTACTGGAAAGCTGTGTTAGGAAAACGTTCATGTACATTTATTCATATTTATCAGTTCCATGTCTGGTGGGATAACTGCTATGCTGAACGCAGGGTGTGCAAGGTAGCTGTCTTCTGAAGCAGTGCCCGCTGAGCAATAGAGGCAGGAGCATGCTGCCCTCCTGGAACTAATTCCTTAAATAGGAGAAAAACAAATTCCATTTAGGCTTCTTGAGGAATGGGGAGCAAATGCTAATTCCCTTTCAGGGTCTGTTGCCATGGGGAGTCAGTTCAAATCCTTTCTAATGCCTTCCTCAGCAACAAGTTGTGCTGACACATGCTTTTCATGACTTCCCAGAAAGAGCAGAGAAATGACTTGAAACAAAAGCTCCATCAGAATTAACAGCCACAGGAAGATTAAGGTTTGCTGTTTGTTAGCTGTGGGTAGGACAGATAAGAAAGTTGTCCATTATACAGGCTAACACAGCTTGACTGGCCTCCCACCTGCATTGAGTGGGCTACACGGGGGGAGGAACGGGTGCCGGGTAACTTGTCGGCCAGACACCGTGTGCGGTGCTGTGCAGTGAAGTCTACCTGCTCCTCTCCTGGAAAATGAATGGGTAGTTTATGGAGCAAATCGTGGGCATCAGTCCTCTAATGTGATCTAAATTAGATGCTATTAGGGTTAGGCTGAACCTCACAGATTGCTAGTGCCATTAGGAGGGAGATGTGCAGCCGCTGCTGCCTGCTTTCTGTACCTGCAGCACTGGCCAAGCGAAGCTGGGTACGGTTTCCCAAGAGTCCCCAGCAGAGCGCTGGTACGGGGACAAGGGACTGAACTGGTAGGGGACAACGAAGAGAGCTGTGGTCTGATGTGGCAGTAGCAATGTCAGTGATGATAAAGCTATTTTTGGTTGGCCGATGTAGATTGTTAGTTGCTGTAAAATGAACAAATATTTAGAAGCAGCTTTCTCAAACACTTATGCAAACTCACATCAGCGTCTGTGTTCATCTGGTCAATGATGTATGGCTAAGATTACTGTTTAATGCTCTAACGGGGGAATAGGCAAAATACCATGTTTAAAAAAACAAACAAACAAAAAAAAACACCCCAAAAAAACCCCAGACCTGCATTTTCAGGAAACCTCATCTGTCTAAAGAGTGTGTAAGTGCAACATCTGTATCCCAAATACAAACTCTCTTGTGACCTTTTCCCTTTGAATAGTCAGCTCTGACTTCTAAGAGTTTCCAGTTGCTCCCAGCAAAATCCACAGGAAATTTTTCTTTGCTACCGTGCTGGCTTGCGCACTCTGACACCTTTACTGCCAGCATTGTGCCAGCACAGCTGTTCTCGTGGCCTCATGGCACATTAGATTAGGGAACTAATCTGGCAGAAAAATAAAAATCTCTTATTTTATTCCCCCAGACCAATTCCTAGAGAAATAAGAAAAGGATCAGATACTGGATGTTTTTCCTTTCTATTACCAAGTATTATCAATAATCTTTTTTTCATGCTGGTGATATTTATGGATGAATACTTGCTGTTGAAAAGGGACTGTAACTTTGAGGGTACTTTTTAAGCTTTTTGTTTGTACGAGAAGATACTTTAAATTCTGGAAAGTATCCATACATTTATGAAATAGTTTACACTGTAGGCAGGTGAAACTTTGTTTTTTAAGCTATGAGTGACACCAATTTGTGGGCAAAAATGTCTTTTTGTATCAGCAGTATGGATCTTTCATCTGATGCAGCTGACATGCCTTGCCTGTTCTGCATGGCTCCTATACGTGTAACTTTAGCAACATTTATGCAAGTTATTTTGAGCAAATGGAGATATTTGATGCTGATTAAAGTGGAGATTTGCACAGATGATGTTTGGAACCCTTAGAGCCTGGGTTTGTATGACAGTTAAATCTAAATCTGCATGAATTCAGACCAGCTTAAATGCTTAGCAATATTTGGGTGACCGTTAGTGGCTTAGTGAAATAAGAAGTCCAAGACTGCAGATGGGTGGATGCTCCATGAAATATTGTCATATTAGGATTTTATAATCTCTTCAGATTCGGTTTTCAGGTCTAACTATGGCTAGAAGCTTTTCATCTGATGGCTACTTTGTTTTGTAGATACTGTTTAAAAAAAAAAATACAGCCCATGTTGTGCAGCAGCTGGTCTCTGAAAGCTTGAATGTTGTTCCACCAGAGGAATTGTTGATCCTTTCTTTAGAAAGTAAAAGCATGAACTGGAAACAGCAGCTCTTTTTCTAATGTATAAAGCCTGGAAAGACGTTCCTGTTGATGGCTACTGATAAACTAACCAAGGAGAAATCCTGCAGCATATTGTAACATGCTCCAGGGAAAGAAAGTTGGTGAAAGCATAAATTTTCCTGGTTGCATGTTGTGGTGTAAACAGAATTGCAAATGACTTTACTCCCTCTCCTCAGTATCTGTTATTTCATAATATCAGTATAACAAAGGGCTGAGCCCTTGGACCATTGAGAGCATGTTCAGGGTCAAGTGTCTTCTCTGGTTTCCACTGCAATGTGTTTGCCAAGCTGCTAAGTCCTGATGGCACCTTTAGAAATGATGGAACATGATCTGGAACATATCTTTATAGGAATAAGAGATTGTACAGAAAGATCAACGATCCCATCTGGGCAGCCCCCATTCTGTTCCTGAGGTGTGCAAGTGAATCTTTTGCTTACTCTCAAACTTAAGGTAAATCAGTTAACCTGTCTCTGTTCTAATAATATATCTAGATCTGTTGTGAAGCAAAATTGCTTAGCTTTTGAATGCTACCTCAGTATTCTCCAGGGAAAGTTCAAAATAGTATTTGTACTGTGATTTGGCATTTATTTTTTCTGTTTGCAATAACTGGAAGCTAACTGGATGCACGTGATGGCAGTCAGCAGAGATTCTGGGTGCCCCCACCACAGAGCTGCCAGATTAAAGACCAGTGTTTCTCTCTGGACAGTATATTCCTGCTACTTAGTGCCAGCCAGATGGTCTTTCCGCCCTCCCGTACAGATGTCTCTAATGCTTATGAGAGTGCTCTCTGGCCATATCTGGAGCTAATACAGTATTATTTCCAATCACACGGTGTGTCCTTTCCTTGACTCTATATTGCTCTTCTCATTTCTAACCTATTTAATTTTTTTTTCTTTATTATACTTTTCCTTTGTCACTTAGCATCCAGTATCTCTGAACTGTTTGTCACTGTAAAATTTATCATTAACAGGTATCTGAAATAGGTGCAAGCTTCCAGAATCTAGAGCCCTCTGAATATTCAGTGGTTTCTGGACTTTCTTTTCTGTTGAAGGCAGAATTGCCAGGCACATGCACTTTTTTTTTTTTTAAACTTTGGTAGAACTTCTCACAAAATATTTGTTTTTACCATACACCATTTTGTGCTAAGGAAAGGAATACATTTTTTATAAATCATACTTTCAAAATGTGTTCACTGAGTAGATACTGGAACAGCGAGCTCTGAAACTGGAGCTGTGGTTTTGTCAGAGGGAAGTGCTGGTGAACTGCAGTATCTGTCCTGTTAGTAGGAACCATTCATACTGTCTGATTGACTTAATAACGTTATCTGTTGAAGTGCTTCAGAAACAAGAAGGGGAGAGGGCAGCTGAGAAAAGGTGAGATTAGCAATCTCTCCACCCTGTTACTGCTCGCTTAACTACCAATTAATCTGTCTGAGGGTTCTCGAGAGCGTGCACAGGACAAACCGAGTTCCTGCCTGGTGTTAAATGGACGCGTGCTTAATACCCTCTTCACATTCAGGACCTGCACAGTGTCCAGGTTAAATATTGCAGATAAATATTTAGATTACACTGCTACTTTGTAAAAGAGCTTACTGCTAACCGTAACAGTCAGCCTGAGCTGAGAACATGTTCGCTCAAGTGCTGATATAATGCATTGTGATTCCCTGGAATGAGTGTCCTCCTTCTCTGCACAGCTCACTAAAGCATGGGGTTTTTCTGGGCAAGAGGAGAAACTGCAGAATACTGTAAGACCAGGGAGTGTCAGGTGTTACGTTCTCGGTGTTAAGCCTCTTGTAATAAGAAGCATCCATCACAACCTAGGCAGAGCATATGCATCCTCTGCTAAGTTCAGAAGTATCTTATACATTCATCTCTACAACTTTTATAGTCAAGTAATTTCATAAAGCATGCAGATAACACTTCCCTGGTGAGGAGTTCCCCCACTATCTTGTGAACAAAAAAATCATATTTGTTCATCTCATCCATCTATGTCCACACAGACATGTGCATGCATACACATGTGCGTACATAAGTTTAACTTATTTTTTTGTATCAAATTTCTTGGAGCAAAATCAGTTTACTTCCATTAATAACTCTTTGTAAAGTACAGTTCAGTAGAACTGATCATAGCTCTTGCTCTTATCTTTGGAAGGACATCTCTTATGGAACACTACTCAAAGTACTAAAATAACACAGCTGACACATGTTTAATGGAAATTAATCAGCTAAAATAGAAGATACAGTTCCTTCAAGTTCTGTGTTTCTGTAGACCACGTAATGGACTCCCTTGCTCAACTTACGTGTTAATACACTTTATCCAGATACAAAGTAGATGGGTTCTTGACGCACTGGAGTAACATCTCTTGGCTCAGGTTGAAGTACTGATTGATTTACCTCTTGGAATGGATGTGCCAGGCTTAGGGCTGAGCCTGCAGGAATTTTGCTTGTCATGGAAGAGTGATACCTCTAAGCTGAGAAACCCGCAGAGCGGAAAAGTTAGGAGTGTTTTCAACTCTCTTTCTGAATTGGTTGCGTTATCAAGTAACCACACAAACTAGTTTTGAACTCAGCTTTGTATCTGTTCAGGATTTCGGTAACTTTTTGCCAAAATAGTTTTGGTGGTACAGTCCTTTCTTATTTAAACATAATTATATGCTTACTGGCACTGTTACTCTTATCACTTATTCTACATGTATAAAATAAGTTATACAGGTATAGCCTGTATAACTTCCTGGTCTATGACATAAATAGGATGTTCTTTTTCTACTATGTCATTGTTGTTGAAATGGTGCAAATTTGTGTACAGTTAAGTTCCTAAGTGCACATTCATTTTGAAAGGATGGTATTTGGCCCAAAGTGTGTGGTTGGTTGGGTTTTTATTTGCTTTTTTTGGTACAATACAGTAAGACATGATGCTGGCTGGGCTCTCCCAGAGCTCTGTAACAGAGAAAGCAAGTAACTGAGGGCCATCCAAGTAACTGCTGGTGTTTCTTAGGAAGGTTTTCTTACAGGATGTTTGTGTCAGCTGATGCAGCCACTTTGGGATTCTGCCTTCATCCCTGACATGCCAGGGAGAACCTTTGTTCCAAGGGGCCACCATGGTGGTTCGGGAGAGGCCTTTGTGCAAAAACAAAGGAGTATTGTATCAGCATGAACCCTGAAAGGGAGGGGAGGGGTGGCGAAGGGTTTCTTTCAGAGGCACTGCATATATATATTTCAATAGCAATGTTTCCCCCATAAATCTCCCCCCATGATATGAGTTCTGTGTGGGAGCTGAGCAGGAGATAAGATCTCTTTTTATTTTGTGTAAATTCTTAGTGATGAATATTTGATGCAATTTTCTTAATTAAAACATGGTGCCACTTGTATTTTTTATAGCCTAAAGCAAAAAGCCTGGCAGTAGGCTGGACCATGATGGTAGAATTATTCCTACACGTTTAAAGTAACTAACAGCTTGTGCCTTACTAATTAACGCTGGAAGTGTGGCCCCAGTTATGGTAAGCTATAATGAAAGCTCATGGCTGGCAAGGGCAGAAGTCCAAGAAATGTAGAAGATGAAGTCTGGCAGAGGTAACGGGTATTACTGCTTAGTGTTCCAAATTTTAGGAAAAATATGCCTTTAGTGTAAACAATACATGGGCCATACCCAAAACACATACCGTAATGGAGACTCTGATAGTTTTAAGATGGAGCAAAACAAAAACAGGCGGGTTTGGCTCACACCTGCAGTGGATCATTCAGACCATCTCTCCTCCCCACAGAGGCAACAATGGAGAGGCAAATCCCACATCTGCAACCGAACAGCCTCCTCACAAACCTGCAACAGAAACCAGAAACGCAGATATCGGATGAGTATTTGCTTATCTAATATTTGCGCTGATCAAAAGTGCAACTAAACATAAACATCACTTTGCACTTTTTCACCAAGCTATTGGCTTCAGCCCCGTGCTAGCTGCTTCTCCCGCAGAAGAAAACCTTGCCACCTTCCGGACCGGAGCAGCCCTGGCTGGGGTGTCTGAGAGCCCATCGGATCCAGCAGCTCGCTGGCAGGAGAGGGGGAAGCCGGCTCCCCTCTACCTTGCCTCCAGGTCGCAGGATACTGCTACCCCTTCACAGTGCCAATGTTGTTGGACCTTCTCTGAGCTCATTCAGCTTGCTAGCCCTCCAGGAACAGCCTGCTTTTTTTCTGGGTTTGTGAGTTGAATCAATTGAGAGGTACCTGGTGACTGACAGAAGTGGCAGGGGAGAGGAGGCCTGCTCAGCCATTGCAGGGGACCGCAGTAGATGGGACTGGGGTTGTTTCCAGGTGGACCAGAAATGGCAGATACTTCTGGGCTCTTCTCAATCAGCTGCTTCACCTTCAGCACTGCAGGAGGCAGCACTCATTGCACCAATGCATTGGGAAGGGGAAAAGTTCTCCAGGTGGTTCTTTTCCCTTATAGCTGAGTACGGTCATTGGGTCCCAGGAAATGATTGTAGCTAAATTGGTCATTAAGGATAATATGAGTCCTTTTGGCTATGATTTAAGGTTACTTGTCTTCCTTTTTGTTTTGAAATCACTTGAGCAAAATAGATCTGTGTCTCTCAGCAGAGCTGCAGCCTGGGCATTTACAGGATACTGTGGTATTTCATCTGGGGGGATTTGTTACCAGGCTCCCCTGGAAGTAGTTTTATGAGGAGGCTTGAACAGCAGCGTCCTACATCATGCTAGTGTTTGCTTAAAGGCAGTTGGCGTTGTTTGTGCCAAGTGTGGGCGAGAAAGCAGCTGGGTTGACCAGAGTGAAGGTGGGAGTGAGATAAAATGGGAGACCAAAGCAGGCTTGTAACAGGAAGGGGTATTTGGATTGCTGAAATGTGAGTCTTGAACTTGATAAAATAGCAAAGGGAGAAGGAGGATCCCTTGAAAGGATTTGGTGTCGGAACAGGAGATCAAGGAGTCCATGGGTTTTTTGTTCTGTTGTTTTTTCCAGCAGCAAATATCAAAGAAACGTGAAATGCTGGTTTGTTTGGCTGTAACCATCACTGTGCATACTAAGTCCTGCTGGGTGGGGTGGATTTTTGTAAGGTCCAGCTTGCAAAACAAAAGGCTGAAGTTCTTTGAATGGAAGTTCAATGAAATGACTCAACAAATACAGCCTTGTTTTGAGTTATAACCACCAGCTTATTAATGAGTTAACTTCTACTGTTTAGGTCTCTGAAAATAATTGTTCTGATTGCTGCCATTGTCCCAGATTGTGGCAGTGGAACAGCAGAGTGGCTGTGATGGAAACACTCCCAGGGCTGAAGGGGGGTTGTTTCTCACCTCATTGTCAGCAATTGGCTTCAGCCACTCTCATTCCCCTCGCTTGGCTGGCCTTTGTTTTGCGCTGGCTTGCTGTGTGTTTCCATTTTAACTGGTTTATAAATATTATTGGCTGGATCCAAGAGAAATTGGTGGTCAGGGGCTTGGCCTAGCTGAGCTCTGGGGCCTGTGTCCAAAAAAGACTGCTCTCTACTCCCGGCACTTATTGGTGGTAGCATCTGCGGCAAATTACCCGTGAATACTTTGGTGGGCTTGTCTCTGATGCTGCTGGCGTTAGAGGCAAAACTCATGCTGTGCCAGTGCTGGGAGCCTCAGCCTGGCAGGCAAGCAGGGAAGGCAGGGGCCAGCACGGACCCATGCAGGGAAGGGTTGCTGCCCGGCTGCTGTGTCCTCCTTGGAAGTTCTCTGCAGCCTGCCTCTGAAAAGAGTGCAGTGGTTGAGAGATGAATCCCTGCCTTCCTCCTGTGCAGCAACGTGGGCTTCTGCCTGCTGATAAAGATGCTTGGTTCAGGCAGCCATCAAGGCTCCCAGGTGCTCTGGGGTGTCCTCAGCTGGTGGCATTTCCCGGGAAGGGTATTGCTCCCACTTGTTCTGTTTGGTCCCGTTGGTGATTAGCTGTGTCATGGGGGTGTAATGGAGGTGGGGGAAGCAGAAAAGGTGATAAAGCAGATCGACAGTTTATCCCATGCTTCAGCACAGGGTAGCGTTGACATTCTGAGCTGAGAGCATCACTTCCCCATGCAAAGCTGGGATCCCTTGGGGCTGGAGGACACGAGTTTTGCATGGCTGATGTAACTGCGCCGCCTCAAAGGTGCTGCTCAAGCTGCCTGTCCCCAGGAGAGTTCATCTCGAGCTCCCACGGGTGAATGTCTGCCAAGGGCAGAGGTGTGCTGGTGCAGGGAGAGTGCTGAGGGGGCTCCACATCCACATAATGCTACTCTGTGGTCTTGAAATCAGGAGGTAATTACCTTTGATTAACTTTTTTTTTTTTTTGTAACCTTCACTGGGGAGAAGTTATAGTTTTGTGGTGTTGTCTGATGCATCTGTAGTTTGTTAAATATGGGACAGCATCATTAAATGGATTAAATTGATCATCGCCTGCAGGGGCTGTGGGAGTTGACTGTAACAACAGGCTCCAGTCGCGGGTGCAGTGGCTGCCGGGTAGGGTGGGCTCCCTTCAGCAGCCTTAAACTTGCTCATTGTAAGCACCACTGGCAGTCCGTCTCTAGCTCGGTCCAAGCGATCTACCTGCGCCCTTTGCCTGTGTACCCTTGGAGGTGGGTACGTTTGGAGAGTTTGGGCTACATTGGTTGTAATGCTTTGTATGAAGCTAACAAACTGTTTTGCATAAAGGGCACAAATAAATACTCTTATAGTGCTCTCAGCAGTTATGCATTTCTTGTAAATTAACTCCTAATTATCCATACTCTTTCACTTTGTAGGGTCACTGCCTTTGATGGTGAGCAGAAAGTCATCTTACAATGAGTTACTGGAGTCTGGATAAGAAAAGCTGTCTGCAGTACTGCAGGCACTTCTTAGTGGACAACGGCATCTTTCATGGTAAGTTACAAGTTACCTTATGTTTTGGCTGCTTGTGTTTCCTGCTGTCAGACGCAATTGCAATTTCAGAGCAGTGTACGCGTTATCTTGTCGGTAACGCTCTTCTCGGGGCCTGTTAGCAGGAAGGTTAGCAGGAAGCTTCCTGCAGAAGCCTCGCTTCGGTGGCTCGAAGCGGGTGCCGAGGCCGGGCTGCTATGGCGTGCTGCAGCGGCCACCCCTCGGGTGGGGTGCCCGGGGCTACGGCCGCCCCGTTAGCGCGGTGGTGCCGGGGGGGCACGGGCTGCCGGCCGGCGGCGGCGGTGGTGCCGCCGCGCGGGCGCGCCAGGGGGCGCGCCGGTGCTGCCGGTGCTGCCGGTGCTGCCGGTGCTGCCGGTGCTGCCGGTGCTGCCGGTGCTGCCGGTGCTGGATACACTTTCTCCCTCCCGCGCTGGGCGAGCCGCCGGCCCACAGGTGCTCCTGGCTGGGAAGGGGCTCCGGCTCGGACTGGAGCATTAAAGCTTGGAGAAGGGAAGGGCAGCAGCTGGAGCGTAGGCCGTGGGCAGAGTTGCTCTGGGTGTAGGTGGTGATTGTGTTTTGGAGTGAAATGGATTAAATGTGTTCACGTGGTCTGGCACTGGCACTGCCTTACACTTAAACATTTCCTCCTGAGGTGTTTCTAGAACTGCTCTGGCAAAATCTGCAGGTATGCATCCTTTGTGCTCCTAGGGAGGAGGAATTGAAAGTGGCAGGAAGAGCTTGACTTCCAAGTATTGATGGGACGTTTGTGGAAAATAGATGCCGGTTAGTGATCTCTAATTAGTCCTGTATCAACACCTCACATCTTAGTCTCTTGCCATTACAGATTACATGCTATGATCATTCAGTTGTTGAAGTATCCTTCCAACAGCAAAGTCAGGAAATACTCTGAAGACGTTTTGATATCAAATACTTCCTTGTCAGGACTTCTTTTTGTATGCTTAAAACTTGATATATCAACTAACTAGAGAGCGCATGCATTCCCCACGCAGCTTTCTCTCCCTTTGCTGGGTAGCTTTACTCCTGGGCACGGGGTAAGGAGCACTGCTGAGCCCAGCCCGTGCTCCTGCAGGGGCCGAGGGACCACCAGGATTCAGGAGCCATCCCTGCCTGGAATAGACTCCTGCAGGTCTAGTCTAAGAAGACAGCTGGACCCCTACCTGTCCTACTCGGGGAGTGACTTCCCAGTGCTGTTTCTGAGAGGCCCAGATTTTGTACTCCTTATTCCCTTTGAGGTCAGTGAGTAAAACCTGTCACTTTAGGGCAGATTTATGGCACTATTAATAACAGCAGCATGGAATGCCTATAAATTAAAGATAGAAATACTCATCTTTTTCAAAAGCAAAGGTAATTTTTTCCCCAAAAGCATCTACATCTCCATTTTCACTGTCTTTGTCAGGAAGCTGGGGAAGTTTGAGCCTCACAGAACTACGATGCAACCCACTGTAAACCAAACTGTATCTGTGTTTTTGTCGCTGTGGTTATGTTGCCGTCGATGAAGCTAATAGTTTAGTGGGAGAATTAATCATTTGTCAGTTTGTGCATCTTCTTAACAAAAGCCTATTCAGAGATAACACCATTTTTCCCTGTACTGCTTTTTTCTTGCCCATAGGCACTGCTAGTTCTGTTTGGGACGCCAGAATAATGTTAATAACTTTTCTGTAAGTCAGTCTGACAGTGGCATTGTCATACTAATTCATCTGTGTGCCACATTTGGGACACGTGTTACAGGGAAGATGGTTCGCATTCATGTCATTGGTGAACCTGTCATCTCAGGCACAACTGTTCTGCTTCTCAGATGAAACTGAGATTCATTCCTGATATTTATCAGGCCACTTGTGCAGTCCCACTGATTCTGGTGGGATCATGTTCCCTCTGACACTCTGGAAGGAGAGAGTTGTCTCCCAGGTGTCTTCACCCTTCCCTGAGTCAGAGCCCTCTTGCAGTGTTTTGGTAAATGCCTGCTAATTGCACTTCTCTCCAGGTAACAGCCTGCTCTCTCGCCTGAGCATATAACTGGAGCAGCTATGTTTTGGATGTGTATTTGCAGTTTTGCTATTCCAGATCAAGTAAAAGAGAAGTCTGGTCCATACTCTCTGACTTGAGGTGGTATTTTATCGTAGAGCAGCACAACGTCTTTGTTCTGCTAATGGCACAAAGACTGGGTAATGATTAGTGCAAAGTCCAGTAATCGATGAACAGCTATTGAGTGATCAATCTGCAAAGTGATAATTGTCTAAAGCAGAAGACAAAATTAGCAGGAATCCTAGACCAGAAAGATTCTATGGCTTAATTTATTTGTCTTTCATTCATGACCAGACAGGATTAATTATTTTTCCCTGACAGAATCCTTCAGGGCTTCCCATTTGTCTCTTCAACCTAAGCAAGACACTGCAGTGACAGTTACTTTCACTCCGAGTATATGGAGGCAGCTGAAGTCCCCGCTGGACAGTGACAGAGGTGGCAGTTCCCAACAGCATGATGTAAGGAGATGTGTGCATGTCCCCAGGAATTAGCGTGTTGCTCCTGACGCTTGGGAGAGGTTGGTTTCCTGTGGGACTGTGCTGATATAGATAAAAGGGTTGATGGAGCTTTTTAAGGATTTGCTTTTTGTCCGTGATCCTTCTGATTCTGTAGGTCCTGATAAAGGGCAGTGGGACAGGTGGGGGTGAGTGGGCTGGGTGCTCGCCCCCGTTCCTGATGGCAGCTTTGCGGTTAAGATTGACCCATCCTCCTTGCCTCTCTTGGACAGACCAAGTGGGACTGAGCAGTGAACTTTGGGCTTTGCATGACTAAGCAAATGCCAAACAACAATTGAGACTTACCTGTGTCTGAGACCATATTTTCTCCAGCAGATGTAAGGAAATTGTACTTGTTTAAAGCTTTTTTACACCGCTGGGAAATTAGGAAACAAAATCTAATGTGAACTCTACGTGAGAAGGGTACTATCAGTTTGCAGGAAAGGTGCTGTGATCCAACCCCTTGTGATTTGCTGACATTTCAGTGTTTGGGTTGTATGTGTCCAGCTCTAGTGTCTATTAATTCTAATTTATGCAGTGTTTTCATGATTTTTTTTTGGTAGTTATTATAGTTTCATATTCTGACATTGAGAGCATGGCTCTTCAGGGAGCAAGCACACAGAGCTGTTGATTAGCTTATTTTTCTACATTTATGAATGCTAATATTCCGTAATCGTTAAACCGAAAGAAGCTGCCACATGTTTAGCAAATAGCTGATTTTGTCTCAGTGGTTCTGAAAGTAGCTGTTTGTACTTATCTTATTAGAGTCAGTTACTTACACCAATTATCTCTTCTTCTTAAGTTGTCTCAGAAATACAATCTTTTTTGTTTAAATTGCATTTCCATAATTGTAATTAATTCTCTCTCTTAGTTTCTAATTTTATCTTCTGGCCTCTCCACCTCTTTCCAGATCTGTGTCAATAGGGACTTGACCACTATTGGTAGGATGTCACATTAATTCAGTCTTGCTCATATTATCTAAACTGCACTCTTTCATTCAGAGCAATGGACTAATTCAGTTGTATCAGGCTTGTCTGGGAGGTCACATTACAGTGGCATGGTTATTATTTGTAATTGAACCTGTAATCTTGAAGAACTATTGCACCTGAGGTGCAAGCCAGCCAGATAAGAATATCCCACTGCATCAGTTGGTGTTCTTAAAAAGCATAGGAACATCTTGCTCTATAGAGACCCCAGGGCTGGAAGCGTCTGCAGAGGCACACAATATGAACTTTGCTGCTCAGCTGTGTTCATCTCTGGTGTTTCCTTCATACCCTTCTGGGACCTGCACTGCTTTACGAACCTGAATAGGTGGTATTCCATTTGTTCACCTCCAGCTGAGGTGTTTAAATGCAAGAAACTCTTTGACTGCATAAATAAGAATGCTGAAGCTCTGTGTTTATTTGGAGTAGTTTAAACATCTTGTTTTGTGTAAAAACAAACAAAAAAAACCCCAAAACATAAACAAACAAACAAACAAAAAAACCTCAAACCAACCAACCCCCCCAAAAGCAAAAACAACCCAAGAAAACCCCAACTGAAGGGAAAAAAAAACCCCAACTTAGAGCAGAAACACCCAAATGACTCCGCAGGTATAACCTGCTGGAGTGCACAGTGCCTCTCCGTGAACGTCAGAGAACCTCACTTGGAAGACAAGCAGTGAATGCTTCTCCTCCAGTGTGGGAGACCATCAGCTGCAAGCGAGGAGGTGGTGGAGGACAAAGCATACGAGATATGGCAACAGGAGGACAGCACCTTGCTTGTGTGATGCATTAGTTGAAGGCAGATGCAGTTTTGTTGTGGAGTAAGATGAAGGTGTTAGTGCTGCAAGGCCCAGCCTAATGCAGTTCTGGTAAGCAGTATTCGAGCAAGGGGAGCTTGGGAACAGGCAGAGAAAAGGGCTACAGAAGTAGAGACGAGATGAGTCTGGTTTATTTAGCTTGGAAAATCAAAGATTGAGAGGGGATGTGACTGCTGACTATAAATGCATTGTGAAGGGAGGGCTCAGGGAAGAAAAGGCTTATTTGAACTGATGGGGAAAGTTGGCACAAGAGCAAATTGAAAGTTGTCCACGAGTATATAGACACAGGAAAAACTAACATACTTTGAGGTGGAGATTGGTAACTTTTGGAAAAATTGTTAAAGCATCCTATCTGTGCTCTTGCTCTGAAGCTGTAAATGCAAATTACAACAAAATGTAATGTACAATAATCCTACTTACAACTAGCAAGCAATATATTGACTAATGCAAATGTAAGGCTGGAGGACTATTTAAGTGGTCCCAATTCAATTTGTGTGTACAGTGAACAGCAAATGCAAACAGCAGTGTTTCCATTCTGGAAAATGCTGCTGTACACAGGTCAGGCTGCTCTCTACCACATTATAATGGTGCTTTGAGACACCTCCATGTTGTTAGGCAAGAAAAAGTATTGATACACAACTGTGTGCCTTTCCACGGGGCTTTAATGGGTTGTCTTTGAGTAATGACTGAACATTCATACGTGTAATGGTAAAGTACTATATGCATCAAAATTGCCTAAGGATTTCTCATAAATTTATAATTTTATTAGGAAAAGCTGCTAATAGCTGCATTTGCAGGATATTAAAATTCTTATCTGCTTGTGTCTGAAATTTTTGGTTACAGAAGTAGAGGTTGCTGCTGTGTCTTCTGGTCTATGGAGTCTTATCTGCCTAGAAGCAAAAATGTCAGTTTTCTTCAGCAACAGCAAGATACAGCACAGTGTGTGCACACAGAGAATAACAAACTGAAGACAGATCTGGGTTTAAGCTATTTTAGCAGTTTCTGTAGGTTACAGCAGATAAGCAATTATAATGTTCGGAATAGCCTTGAGGACTTGATGAACCCACTTTCTTTTCCTTCCTGTTGCAAACGGTGCCAAAATACAAAGTACATCATGCCTCTAGGCTTCGAAAAAGATTTTTTTTCTTTTTTAATTTTCTCAGGGTTTTCAAGCATACTTTGTTTGTTTGCTGGTGATATCAATGTAGGAATGGCTGTGTTGTCAGACCAAACAGCCATCTACTTTGCTAGCAGATGTTTGGGGCTAAAAGTACAAAGGAGAAAAAAAACCCAGTGTGTATGTAATAACCCTTCCTGTGGCACACGCTCCCAGTGCCTGCTGGTCAGCAGCGTAAGTACTTCCCCAGACGGAAGCTGCATCTAGATAACTGCATTTATTAACTTTACATCTGATAAGTTTGGGTTTTTTTCTGAAGTTTTTTGGAATTCACTTGTGCTTGTGACCATCTGTGGGAATTAACTCCGAAATTTATGTTGGTTGGTGTAAACCTTCTGCTTGAAGGGAAACAGTAATTTCATGCAGCCTTGCCGCATTCAGACTGTAATAGATGGAGCAGGTTTGGTTACTTGATTACTTCACCTTTGAAAGACCTTTGGCGGGATGTACTGACCCGAGGGCCAAGCCTGTAAGGTAGATAGGTACTTAAGTCATGTTAGGCATTTTGGTAGCTTTGAATGTCTGCCTCCTAACGTCTTGCCGAGGAAGTGGATGGAGAACATTGTGGTGATAACACTTTCTCCTGCCCCTGGGAAAGGGAAAGCAGCAAGAAAGGGAACTTTGTTCTAGACTTTAATATTGAGGTCCTGAGCCACTGCAGCACAGCTTTGGTACAGTGCTGCCGTGGATATCGGTACTTCCACTTACTTCCAATGGCACTTTGAGATAGGCCAGTCAAACGTTTGTCTTGTTCTGGCACTAAGCAGACAATATTTTTCAGTAATTATTTTGCCATCTGACAATGTGCAGTGAGCCGTCTGTCCCAGCTGCCAGCGAACTTACAGGGGGAATTGCTGACTGCTGATCTGGATTCCTGGGTGTGCTCTTAGCCTCTTGTTTTGGGAATATCCAGCTCATCCTTCCAAAGGTTCTTCCAAATTGCCTACTTATATACATCCCAAGTTGGGGGGGGGGGGAGAGAGAGACTTAGTCCAAGGCAATTGCTTATTTTGAGAGATCATCTCAAAGATTTCCCAAATGTAATGGATGCAATTGTGCACCACCTTTATTAATTGAACACCTACTGCTGTTACACAACTATTTTTGGGCAGCTCCACAAGAGATTGCTTTCGGCAGGTGTAATTGCAATGTTTTTCCACTCATTTCAGTCTGAGAAGCTGAGCTTTTGTGCCAGTTCTTGTAGGATTTTCTTGCTTCAGTGATCTTGAACTTTTGTGCCCAATGAATGGGAGCATAAAATGCATTATGTTTTACTTTTTATACAGTAAAATGGTCTATTTTGGTTATTAGAGCACAAGAGTTTTGGGGGAACAATGTTAAATCTTTGCCGAATTGCACGTATACGTTAGGCTTGATGTTTGCTGATGGGCAATGCTTTATAATTAGCTCTGCTGAAGCCTCGTGCAAGCCCTATGCTTGAGGCTACAGTGCTAAAGATGCCAGATGCAGACTCCAGAATTCAGGCTTTTATATCTTAATAGTCAGCTTCAATTTAAGTTTTATAATGATGCTTGGGAAAGCAGGACAAGTTAATAGTGCAGTATTTTATATTTTGGTTTATATTGTGATTTAGGTAGTAAAATATCCACAATTCATTCCTTCAGACAACCAGACGTAACTGAAAACGTATATGCAAGAAGGGCATTAAAAAATGTATTTATTTAAGTTCACATAGATTAAAAAGTGCCTAAAATGCCTGAAGAAACTGCCTCTCGGCGCTTTGTTGAATGTGTAACTACCCTAAAGAACCCTGTGTCTATCACTAGAAGCATCCTTTGGTGAAAGGAGGAGTTTCATGCGTAGGATCTGTCTCGAGACAGTGTATCAGGTGGTTGAGTTCTAATGCCAAGTGGTTTTCCCCCTTCCATCTTTGTATATTTGTCAGCTTTCCAAAGAATCGTGTCTTCATTAATGACAAATTAGTAGAGTTGATAAAAGCTTTAATCTGATAAAAATGACAAGTGTTTTGTGCAGCTAATATAAAGTTTTATTTATTGCTAGCTGACTTTTCACGAGGAGATTTCATTACAGTTTAGATCTAAGATTAAATTTGGATGATGAAGATGTTGTTATCTTCTTATTTCATTATCTATTTAGTGTAAGAGGTAAAAGTTCCCTAATCAGCTTTGCTTGCTCTTTAGCGGAATAGGTCTTTGTACCAATTTCCAGCTATTTTGACAGTGAAAAAGGAAAAACTGATGAGCCAGAAAATTAATATTCTTCTGATGCTGTAATTTCAAAACTATTAGTTAAATCATATTCTCATTTATTGGAAAATAAATATTTTGCATTGAACTTGCACTGTCATGTGTCTGTCCAGTAACCTCAGCCTTGTGAGGTATGGTTTTTAGTGTTCAAAAATTGGGCTTCCATTTTTAGCAATTTGGCAAAGGCTGACGCTTTTGGTAATAAATTCTCTTTAATTGTGAATGAGGATGCAGCAGCTGCACGGTGCCGCGGGCGGGTTCAGGTGCTGCCAGGCTGTGCGGAGGGAAGGCAATCTCCTGTCTCCAGGCGTGGGCAGGGCTGCACTGCAGCCGCTTCTTCAACAGATCCTTGGACCACGGCCACTCAACCCTGCCAAGCACGGGGCTGTCGGCTCTCAAAGGGGGCCTCTGTGTTGGCTCATGCGGGTGCAGCCCTGCGTGGCCTCTCTGCATCCTGTCCCAACCTGTAGCAAGCTTGAGGCAGGATTTTTATCCTGGAATTAGTGGTTCAGGTTTACATGGCATAGTTGTATCTTCCGTGCTTTTCAAGGGAGTTTTTAGCTGGTTTTGTAGCCCAGCAGACTTCAGCTGCCTGAGGAGGAGAGGCCTGAGCATAGCGATTCCCGCAGCTGTCTGTCTGTCCTGTTGGTCATCTGTTTTGCTGTGGGAATATCTGCTGGTTATCCCATGAGCTATTCCCTCAGACAGATGAGCTGGGAGTGCCTCGGTGGCAGGTTTAATGTATCTCTTCTTCCAGGGAGCTAAAAATACTGGTGTTGGTTTGGCAACTATACCCCAAGACAAGCCAGCACCGTTTTGTCCCTCTGGCATTGCTTTTGGTGCAACACAGACCACGTTTCTCTCACCTCAGCCAGAAGCTGTGAGCTGAACTACAGTCTATTTTAAATGAAAACATATCTGTAACTGTGTGCATAGAAGAGAAGAATCACAGTTTGCAGATATTGCAAGAAAGCTTTAAATCCCCTTCTGTAATGAAATGACAGGGATAGTGCTTTGACACTGTTTGCTTTGTACCTAGAGGTACTTGCTGTCTTATCTCAAAATAATTCCCATGGTTTAATGACAGAACTTTTTTTGAACGGCAAATTAAGACTGGAAAATAATATTAGCCTGGGGGAGATGGATTTTGAGTGAATGAACGTCTTTTTAATAAATGTTAGTGCTTTTGTAGCTGAGATTGTCAAAAGCTATCGGTGAGATGAGGCTTGGAGGATGGTTCACGTGTTTCTTGAAGCCAGCTTAAAAAGTTGAAAAAAAACCCCAGACTCAAGCATGCAAGGCATTGGCAAAGGTCTCCCAAGGAAGGGCTTATGGGGCAGAAAACGAAGTAGGAAAAAGAGGCATACAAGTGAGTCTGTTACGTTTCCTGCCAAACCTTATCTTGGGATTGTGCAATACCTATGAAACAGTAGTGGCTGTTGAAAATATGTGCTGTTGTCTTATGGTGATCATTGATGTTAATCAAATACAGGTAACAGGGTAACAATTTTGTGTTGGGAAAGCTTGCTTGTCACCATCAACTCTGAGACTGATGGAACTTTGCGTGGTGCGGCTCTGCAGAGCGCTCCCAGCAAGAGCATTGTGATCCCCCTGAGAACAGGGGATGTACGTGAAAGCGAAGCAAACTGGAAAGGTGTGAGGGTTACTCGGCCACCGCTTAAATAAGACGTAGGTGCAGTGTCAGATGGTATAAAGTGAACTAGTTGCCTTTTGACTTTTCCCTTTGCAGACAGTCAAACTCTAATGTAGTGTGTCTTCAAGGACACACCAGTTTCAGATTTGACTCTGACAGGGCTAGGGACTGGATGCAAAACCTGGGTCAGTGAAGAGTTGTCATGGTGGGGTTTGGTTTGGTTTGGTTTTTTGGAAATTGAATAAACCTACAAGTACTTTCATACCATTTGGCTTATGTCTCCTGAATTACATAGAAGTCTTCATTTGTTTGCTGTAATGTTCTTGCTAACCCATATAGCATGCTCTAATTTCTAAAGCCATATAGCATTTAAGCACTTCTGTTTTTAAAATGAACTTTATTTTGAAGACAAAATAATAAGGAATGTATTAATGATTGGACAAGGTTTCTTACAGAGCAGCTTTGGTGTTAAAGATGCTTGTGTATAATAATTAATAGAATGATAGGAGTGTGGAGTAACTTGCACTTAACACATTATCAAGTGCAATCTGATATCAATAATTAAACTATAGACTGGTGACAGTTCATTTTTTGTTGTTGAATTGCAACTCTAACACATCAATTAATTTGAATGTAGATGTATTGATAACTATCTAGAGGCTTCAGAGTGATGACTTCATCCATTAATCTTGTGAACTGAGGTGTGAACCAGTCAGTGGCGGGGTAATGACGTAGCTGCTCCACTTCCCTTGCTGTAACTGAGAACGAGTGACACTTCTCTCTGCAGAGCGTGACATCTGCCATGTCCTGCCATCCTCAGCTGAAAGTGTGATTAGAAGCACAAACTTTGAGTGCAACCAAGAACGATCCTGCAGTGGGTTTGGGGGGTTGTTTCATTTTATAGGTTGCTAGATGTAGTCAACATGTATCTTGCAGTGTGCTGCAATCTATTGTGACATGTGGTGACTGTGGGAAGCCTTTCTACTTGTGTTTTAGCAACAGCTAAGAAATAATGATTTCTCAGTAAGTAAAACGTGTCAACTCCACTTGTATCTTGTCTCCCATCTCACTCAAGTTCTACAGGCATGTAGAACTATGGGGGTTTTTTTTGGTTGTGTCCCGTCCCCCCCCCAGTCACACTATCGTGTAACATTTTCATAGCATGCACTAGACAAATTCTGTCCTCTTTTATTGCTGTCACAATCTTTGAGAATACAGCCGGGGATTCCTTTGGTGCGCTGATGTAAATGTCGCTGTGTAAAAGCCAGCTGAATAGAGAAACAATTAGAAAATGCAATAAATCAAAGATGCGAAGCATTATATATGGAGCCTACTTTATTCTTGCCATGCTTTCCAGCACTGTCTCCCCTTGGGCTCCATCATGAGCAAGTGTAATTTATGCAAGTCTGAATGTTTCTGCCCATTGTTCCACACTGACTATAAACCTCTGATTTCAGTAGCATTGAGTTGGCTTAAACAGGCACAGTATTTAGCCAGTAGCATGGTAATTTTTTTATGGCTTCTGGGAGAGTTAGTGCCTAGCGTCTCACAGGAGACTAAGACTACTTGTTCTTATGAAATCAAATGCTCGGTGATGCACAGACTAAACCATTTGCATGCTTTGTGCTCTAACTGGCCTCGTTCTGCAGAACGGCTGTTGCGCTTCAAGTTAGTGACAGAGACAGGAGGAGGGGGCACAAAACCTGGGGAAAAGGAGTGCGGTCCACAGAGGTTCTCTCCTTCTGCCTCACAGAATCCTGTGGTTGTGGACGCTGGGAGTTACTTTCGGAGCGAGGATGGTTTTTCTCTTCTGCATTCAGCCTGCATCACTCTCCCATTCTTTAACTGAACTACGGTAATCCGTTCCTGACCGGCCTCCCTAGGTGCCAGCAGGATTTCCTTGTGCTTGCTCTTCTTCCCAGGCGTTATGCACGCTTAATGCCTGGAGCATCTTAATCGCTGTGCTACGCACGCACGTCTCATACCAAAAGTAGTCGCTGCTCCTGCATTCCCACAGCAGTAGCGGCAGCACAGAGCAGATGCTTCTAGCTTCCCTCTCAGGCTGTGCTTTTCGGTTTTGAAGAAAGTTGTCTAGTATTGTCTCTGGATTTGTGCTTTCCTGTCTTTGTGTTATGGATCACAAAGATTTCGTCGTTCCTCGTAAAGAGCAGTGCTGGCAATGTTCTCCTGTACTTCTAAGGATTGTTTTCCAAATGTTTTTGCTCTGGAGACATGAAGATTAAATCGAGGCTTTCCTGCAGTGAGAATTTCCATTCTACTTGCCAATAATGCATGAGTTACAAATTTAATGGCAGACCTTGAAGTATATAAAAATTTAAGTCCAGAAAAAGGTAAGGATGTTTGAGTTTGGAATTACTGTAGGAAGAGCTCATAACATTTCTGGAAGTGCTTATAGAAAAATCAGGTAACTTTATCCTTATGATTGGTAAGTTACATGCACTATTTATGTGGACGTTATTAGTATGAAAAATGTGTGTGTATATATATTCCTGAATATTTAAGAGGAAAACTTGGTATTTTTGTATTGACTTTAAAGTACATTTCTCCATGAAAACATGTGGCTTATATGTAAGATACTGGTCCTGTGATATGGACAAACTGCACTTGTGTGTTATCTTAAATTATTACAAATGTATTTGCCTCTAAAAAAAAACATTCTTGACCTTTTCATCTATTGGTCATTTTGCTGTGGCATAGCTCTCTATGGAAAAGAGTTTCTGGGTTTTTTTTTCTAGTAGCAGTTATAAATAGTATAACACATAAATGATGGGTAAAATTCTGATCAAACAGCATTGGATGAGAAAGATGTGTCCTTTCAAGAATTTGTAGGAGGATGACACAAAAAAGGAAGACATCTTGAATAACTTTCTTCAGTAACTTGTAGTTTATAATGTCTGATTTTGTTCGGTTTAAGTCACTGCTGGATGGAAAGTGGTAATTAGTTTAAGCCTCTAAGTGGATATGGAGTAAATGCTGTAGAGAGAAGGAGAAATCATGGTCGATAAAGTTTACTTTTGTGTTTTGTTCATCATCAGTGATGTTGGGTTATGTGTTTTTAAATAAAAACTTACAAAATACATTTAGCAAAGAGCTGACTTGTCAAAAGTGGGTAGCTCAGAAGACATTCTCTAACAAGATTATTCTATCTATAATTTAAAAATAAACAAACTAATCTAAAATAAAGCCACCAAAAGTCATGGAACGTACTTTGAAATATCATTTTGCCCACTATGATTCTATGTTAAAAAATTTAAGGGCAGTGTTGGGGGTTGATATATACTGATTTTTTTTTTTCCATTGTATTTAGCATGGATAATTTTATTTGATAAATATTTTTTAACTAGGGAAAGTTGCTGGAAATAGTCACCAGTTATTGTATAAGAAATTGAGACTATTTTAAGAAAAAGTCAGTTATTTGTATATCCTCTCAGGGAAGGGCCTCCTGTGTTGGAGTTGTTATGCTACAATTCTAAACGCTGTATTTTTATTTTGGAGGTTTTGGTTACACAAAACTCTACATTAAGCTTTGATGCATATGGTTAGGTAAAGGAGACCAGGTGTTACTCCATCTGCTTTCTGAGACGCAGAAGGTAATGGATATGTCCTCATTTAATAATTTACAAGAGCTAGCTTATTTGAAGGGGGGGTTTTGGAACAGTTTAGAAGAAAAGCATCAGGCTTAATTTTTGAAGCTTGTGTAAATGTGTGTGTGTGTGGATAAACACATTCATACCAAAGTACTCAGGTGATGGTGAAATTCTATTTGAGGTAGTTTTGCAGTCCCTTTTCCTTAGCCAGATATAATAGCAACTGCCAAATTTCTGTTAATCTTTTTCAGTTAGTAGCACTACCATTTCTCTGTCTGGTGGAGGCGGTTAAAGGATGCAGAAGCAATGAGTACAACGCAGCGTTCAGGTTTGGCCGCTTTGGTGCCCCCCGCACGCAGGAGGGCTGACACGGCACTGCGCAAGCGCACACTTTGGATGTCGCATTTTGTAGGCATGAATATATTCACATGCTTGGGTAGTGGCTGAAGGCTGGGTGCCTGATCTCCCCCTTATTCAGGCTGGTGATTACTTAGGCCTGCCAGCACTGATACCGATAACAGCAGATCACACCCCTTGCACAATTTATGCACATAAGAGTGCTCGTATGATAGCGCCTGGATAAAGGGATAACTGATCAGACAGGTACCGTGTGTGCCGTCGCAGGCCGACTGTCTGACTTGGCTCCGCAATGAGCACTTGCAGGAAGCAGCAGCTCTGTGCCTGCCAGCGGTTTGGCCGTAAATTTGTACGTGACTGCTAACCCCTGTGAATGGGAAACACGCTTGTGCCCAAAGAGGTATTGGCAGTGGGATGTTGGCAGGCATGTCACGGGAGGAGCGGTACAGGCTTCCCTTGGTTACGGGTCTGGGGCTTAGGCTGACGGGTCGTGGTGCTTCGTAGTTACCTTGTTGTTACTGCTTTAGCAGAACACTAGGGTTGCAGCTGGTACAGCTAAGCAGAGAAACAGCAGTGAACTACATCACGTTTCATTCACAGGAAATATCACAGCAGCCTTTTTTTAAGGTCATTATTAGTGCTTCTTTGGAACTCTTGTATCTTTACATCTATCCAAGCACCTGTTAAACAAGTATTAAGTATAAACTCTAGAATAGTAAGTGATATATAAAGGAATTAGCTCAGAACGGCATACTGTTCTGAGTGGATATTAAAGGCATCAACCTCCTCCTGTGAAGAACTTGGTCTTCCACAGGTTTAAATCCAGTAACAGCTTAAATCTATCACAGCATTATATGCACTCACAATAAATTAGTATATGCACATAGCAGCTTTGAAAGGTTTAAAGCCTCTGGGTTGTTTAGTGTGTTCTGAGGATGTTACCCTGCGTGAAGTGAAACGCCTCACCTGCCAGCCTGGAAGGAGTGTCGCTGCGGTGTGGCACTGCGGAGTGCCGGGTCCCTGCCGTGGCACCAAGTGAGGTTTTGGAGGATGCTGGATCTGGATTCTGAATGCTCATGGCTCCGTGAGAGGTATCTGATCTGCTTCTGCAGAGTCAAGGGTGCGGTACACCAACTAGTAACTAGGTTATGTGCTTGTTAACTACTTTGTATTCTTTTTATTTGTGCTTAGGAATTAAATATACTCGTCTTTCGGTAAATCTACAAAACACTGTCATTGTGTGAAACTGAAAAGGTTCTTAGAGTTTGCTGAAGAACAGTGCCTACTATGTGGCATAAACTTAAAACTGTTAAAGTAACTCTTTCACTGCTTTGATGAAGACTAAAATGGCCAAATGCTATATTGGGATCGACGTTAATGGTGTCAGTGTCATCATGGCATGCAGTAGCTTGGTGAAACCAGGGGTTGGTGAAAGGAGCTTGCTGCAAGAAAAGTTCACAGCTTTTCCCAGCACTGAGCTTACCTGCGAGAGGAAACTCATGTGCTTGTTTTTCCTCTTTACCATACATTTTGAAGTAGCCACTTAAGAAGCTCACGTGTTAGAGGACAGCCTGTTAGTATGCAGGCAGCATGTTGTGCTGGTGTGTGTGCTTCTTGGATGACTGAAATTAACGTTATGGGAAACCATAAAATGGCTTTGTTTTATACAAGTGACAGGAAGCCCAGCTGTGTAGGTGAGGAAGTTTCTGCCTGTTCTCCATCAGGTTATTGGCATCTTCAGCAGTCTAATAGATAACTGATTTGGAGACGTTTTCACATGTTACCAATAGAAACATTGATCAGCATGAAACTCAGATGCACAAAACATCATTATTTTCGGTAATAAAATTACTTTGGTGTTCGAGACTGTCAATTCATTGTTTGCCCACAGATGACTCACTGTTGGTGACTTGCACCGAGGTAATTTGAGAATAGAATAGATAAACATGTTTCTTTAGCAAAATGACTGTTTCTGAGGAGTGTGAATAAATCAGTTCATATCATCACATTGCACTGTAGTCTTCATTCATTACTTTTAAAGGTTAATTAACTCCACCTTCAGTTCTACTCTGCTTTTTCCCCTCCTACTCTCTAATTGAGCCCCAGATGTGGATTTATTTGGCAGCCTGAAGGGGAAGCAATGCTCCCTCCAGCCCAGCCACTGTCACAGCCCAGCCACTGTCACAGCCCAGCGTGACGAGCGCGCTCTGGGTCCTGGGGGCTGGATCCCTCTTCCACCCGCTTCATCCTGCAGCTACAGCTGCTCTTGTGCCCTGTGATTTATTCTCCTCACCAGGCTGTGATGCTGTACAGGTGCCGAGATTGCCATGACATATTGCTGTTTGCTGATAAATTTGCAGACATCAGAATTCACTGTTTGCGCTGAAGCTGGGACAGTTTATCCTCTGCACGTCTCCTGTGTGGGGACAGGAAGCTTTATGAAGGGTATTCTGGTGGGGTTTTCTATTTTTGTTTTGCTGGAGAAGTTAAGGCGGGGGTAAGATATAAAGGAATGACATATTGGGGGGCGGGGGGGGCATGGTGAGAGGATTGGACCCAGCTCAGTATGTTGCAGTGGGAATTGTGTTTCATTGAAGTCCTGGGTGGTACATAAAGGACCGAGGAACAGGGATGACATTTAATGCTGTACAACAGAGGCAGGCTTAGAACAAGACATGCTTGGTTCTCGGGCGTATGATCCTTCTTTATGTAGTTACTGATTTTTTTAGAGGACAGATGTGGGATTCTGGAAGAGAAAGAGCCTGTGGCTTACTGTTTTCCACTGTGACCTCTGCATCCAGAGGCGTAGCTCCTGGGGTGCCTTTCAGGCTGTTCTTTATCAGTTGCTGTAAGGCCTTGGGAGGAGGTGCTCCTGTCTTAGTGCTGCTCAGGAGCATGCACAGGTGACTCATCTGAGCACCTTTGAGAGTGTTACTGCTGCCTTTTCTGGTACCTGAGCAGAAGCTTGCCTAGCAGACGGCAGACCCTAGGGCTTACTTTGGAGACATGGCCCCAGTCCCACAGAACAAAGTCTCATATTCCTCGCGAATGGCTATGGCAGTGTGAGGATGCTGTCCAAGAAGCCATATGCCTCTCTGTCCTTTGCTTGTCCTGAAACCTGCTACTGAGGCTGTCGCAGCATCACGTACGTACAGACCTGGCCACTCAAACTGCTTGCTGGCAGGCGTAGTGGAAACTATCCTCCTCTGTTTCTTCCTGTCCTTCCACTTGCTCTGTAGTGTCGTAATGAATTGCTGTGCCTTCCCTGCTGAGGGATCCTCATGCAGTAATGAGGATTAGGATGTGCAAACTTGTTAACTGCGTTTGCTTAATAAATCTATGTTTCTTGTTCACTCTAATGATGTGACAATGTGTTTTGGCAGTTGGCCATGTCTGTGGTTACATGATTGTGCTTTTCAGTGTTGATAAAGAACTAATTCCGTAGTCTTAATGGAAAACTTACAGTCCTCAGTCATGCTGGGTTGCAGTGGCACCAGAGCTCTCAAAATGAGCCACTTTGATGCAATCTATTTCTGAAGGAAGAAGAGGAGATCTCAGAGATATTTACTGTATTTCAGGAACCAGTAGCAATAGCATTCCCCTGTAAGCTGTCGCACAGCCGGTCTCTTGGCCCTGTGTTGGCAGGCGATAGCCTGTTGAAGGTGGTGCTTTATGGATGAGACTAGAGCTGGGGTCCTGAAGCCTTGTGACCGCTCAGGCCCTCAGGATGCTCCAGCAGTCTAAGTGTCCAGCAGGACTGCAGAGAAGCTGCACCTGCTGAGTGATCTGTTCATCAGCTGCTTTCCAGAGTGCTGCCTGAATGAAACCTGGGCTAATTTCTTGAAGATTATTATCTTAGAAGTCTGCTGAGCTAGCAGAAGGAAGGTATCCTTGAGCGGAGGTGGAAAACATGCATTATTCATCATATTTGGGGGCTGCTCTCTCGGATTTCAGTTGCTATACTGAAGTGTAGATCTCAGAAAGGGCATCGTAGGCCCTGTAAATAAAGCAGTGTCCTAGCAAGTAATTTTCTGCATTGCACAGTACTCTGTAGAAGACAGTCTCACTGTAGCAACAAGATTTATGAATAAGGATGATTAAAACTCTTTTGGGATTATATTGTAGTGCCAGGTCTTGATGCTTCTGGTTCCTTTCTGATCTGTAAGTGCAAAAGAGGAGGGGGCCTCAGTCTGGGAAAGGACTCTGGGTGCTCCCATGGCAAGAATAACCAATTGTTGTCAAGGATCAGCTGTGGAGCAGGCATACAGCAAAAACTTTTCACTTGTAATATGAAAATAAGATGAGTTAAATTGATCATCCTAGAAGCATTAAGCCATCAATCTCAATATGGTAGGCTGAAACGGCAGTTACTATGAAATATGTATTACTCGTAAACAGAACTTCTGGGAGTTACTGCTGCTCCCAAGTTCCGCCCCCCNGGAGTTAACAAAGAGTTAAAACTATGCTGATAGATTTCCCACCCTTATGGGGAAAATGTTTTTGTTCTTAAGTAAGCTTCACCCCTTTTTTTGTTTGCATGTTATTTAGTGAATTTACAAGCATGAGTTGTTTTTCAGATTTAGTGATTTTCATTGATTGTAGGCCATTCACAATTGTTTTGAGCAGTTCACAGTTTGTGTTTTGCTGGTTACTCTACTTGTTTTGATTCTTTACCTCCTTGAGGACTGAAATGAAGTACCTGCACTGTTCTCAGCTGGGCCTTGCAAGAACTAGCACCAGCCTTTGGTGTCCCTGCTGGTGTGTGTGACTTCCTTGAGGGTTTATTGAGATTTGCAGAAGTGTGAGAGATTGTCCATCTCGTGTCTGTGAACTGCACAGAGATTGTGATTAAATCCACTGTAAGAAGCTTAACGTAAAATTCTGT
Source organism: Balaeniceps rex (assembly GCA_013401315.1). Lineage (NCBI taxonomy): Eukaryota > Metazoa > Chordata > Aves > Pelecaniformes > Balaenicipitidae > Balaeniceps > Balaeniceps rex. The sequence continues at coordinate 56,364 of VYZW01012056.1, forward strand.
GAGGGGTTGGAAGAGTCGCTGCAAAGCAAATTAAAAACTGGCATAGAATATGCAATGTGGGTATTTAAAAATGGTCAGTTCCCCCAGACCTGCCTCTGTGGTCTCTGCTCTCCTGGGCTTTTTGGCTGTTACGTAACAAAACAGCAATCAACAATTTGATGACATTAGTGGTAAGCTGTGTGGTGTGCTGGATATTAGTGTGTTCTATGGGATTTAGATAAAATGCGCTCTCTGGGGAATGGGGGTAGGGAGTAAATGGCTTTTAATGGCATTAGCGTAAAGGCAAACTTAAAGCATGCTCATGATGAATAAATGGCTGCCAAGTAGGCTGGTGAAAAGAGCTCAGACAACTGAGTGTTTTTTATGATCACATCTAGTGTTATCTTCACTACTTGGGTAGTGATAGTTTAATTGCATACTGTTGTCTAGTTCAGGGGGGTGTGTAGCTTTTTCTTTGCACATTTCTTCAGTGCCTGCTTCTGGGAATGTGCATCCATGTCAGTAAAAAATGGACTCCAATCTGGATCCAGATACACGATTCCAGTGATGGGAGCATGCTGTGACTCCTCTGTCACCCACCAACCAGCTACTTTTTGTATAACAGCCTCACTCAGAGTTCGACTTCTGGAATGTTGGGGTTTTTAAATCTGAAAACTTGAGAGAATTACTACAGTGGCATTTGGGGGTTTAAATAATGTAAGATAAACCATGCTTTCTGTAGCGAAGAGCAGTTACCCTAAGGTGAGGTGTGGGATCCTGTTCTGGTTCTTGGGATACCGCAGCGCAGTGAATCGTAGGAGATGTCTGCAGAAGTGCTGGCAGCGCATGTGGGTGAGAACAGCGCGTGGTGGTGGTAGTGGGGGGTCTTTTGTTTGTTCCTCTCTGAAGAGAGAAACGAACAATATACCTGCAAATTATATAGTAAAACCAAAAATACTGAGGGTAGGGGAGAAGATCTGGTGTTGCAATTGAAAAAGTAACTTCTGCATTTTATGGGTTTCTTTTATCTCCTCAAGCTTAATGTTGGCTTAATGCAGCTTGCTGCGTATAATTTAGAAACACATTTTATATCCTCTTTCATAATTATGCTTCTCATTATTTGGTAATGCTCTTTATACCTTATTTAATCTTTTTGGTTTTCAGATGGCTGTAACATTAAGTCCGTAAAAGCAAGACATGAGACTAAACCTTTTTTTCTTTTGGTTGCACTTTGAATATTAATTTCTTAACATATAGTAACATAATGGGGAAAAATAAGAACAAACTGGTTTTTTGGACAGCAGTAACCAATTTTTTTTTTTCTTTTTTTAAAAAGACAATGTCTCACAACTTGAGTGGTGTAATCTTTATACTCAGTTGTAGGACACTCTTTCTAAAGCTATGAAATATATTCATATCCTACTGTATTTTTTGTTAAGGACCTACTGTATTTACTTACTGAGGGTTTGCTGTGAATGCTTGAGCTGTTTGCACGTAGCAGTTGCACACAATACCCTTTGCCAAAATAGGTTTTACTGGCTGTCCCTAAATTGAATTAATAACTCATTATTTAAAGACCTATGTACATTGTCTAATGGCTTTCTTGTACTGTCTCGGGGAAGTTGAAGGAGATCCGGGTGAGGTTCTGCTCAGGGTGAGCTGAGTGCTACTGTGGCAGCGGGCTGCTATGAGTAGACTTAGGACAAGCGTGGAAGTTATTTAGTTGAAACTTTGCATGTGCGTGCAACTAACTGCACAGCACCCACAGAGTAAAACCTATGGGGCCTTGAGCTTTGTTGTTGTTCAAATAGTTAACATCATCTCTTTGCAAGTAATGGTTCCTTGAAGGCAATGGTGGAAAAAATAATGTTTTTTAAAGTGAAATCCCACTGAAACTGGCTAAAAAAGTGAAATAAACCCCTGTTCACCCAAAACCTGTATTCCATCAAGGTTTTGCTGTAGGCTCGTGACAATATGGAGTTTTGCCACTAATGGTTAGGTAATAGTATTATCTTGAATAACTAAAACACAAAATATCGCAGAAAAAAATCTCAAACCTGTTCCTGCTGTTGCTTACTTTTAGGGTTACATGACCGAAATGAAGGGTTGGGGAAGCTAATCAGGGCTGAGGGCACAGCAAGACCAAGCGTTCAGGAGTTGGGATAACCCCGAAAACCTTGGTGCAGTGTTGGCTGTGCGTGGGGGCGATAGGGCAGCTGGTGCACACCGAGCATCCCAGTCGGCGTCCTTCGGGTGCCGGTGTTGCTCCTGCATGGTGCCTGCCTGTTGGCTCCAGCTGTGAAGTGACCAGCGTATTTATTTAATCTTGGATGAACACATTGCATGGGGAGGGGATGTTTGTTTCACTGCTGTGATGTGCCCTGTATATCAAAGTGCACCTCTGTTTTACTGAAAGTTCTGCAAGGGATAATGTTTTTCATTCCCTAAATATTTTCCTTCTGGTATCAACTAAAGGGTCCGGCATGCATTAAAGGCTTTGTAGCAAAGCAGAACAGCAGGCAGATGTGCATGTCATGACTATCACTGTTGAAATTAAACCAAATTAATTGCAAACTATTGAAAAACAGGACTCGTACAGGGAACGGCTGTTAAACCTGCGAACAGAGCTGTAACTTTTTGCGAGAGATTCTCGCAGGGCACAGTGCTAAACTATTCCCTTGTTATTAAATACCTGATTGCACATGGGGATAGATTAGAGCAGAGTTGGACGGAAGGTAGTGTTGGCTGATTTGGGGCGGATTAGAGTGCTTTTTGAACGTAAGGCCGCGTATGGTAGTGGTCAGAGTTCCAGCTTAGTGTTCCCAGGCAGCGGCTTGATTTATTCAGCAGCGAGGAGCAGTGTTGTCAGGTAGAATAAATAGCATCTGCCTAACGTGCAAGATTTCAAGTAACATCTGGACTTACCCAGGGCTCGGATGGCTTTCCTCCTGGCTTCAGAGGTCTACCATGTGCTGGGGAGCGTGGCCACTTCAGAAAAAGTCCAGCTGGCACAGATGGGTTTGTATCTGGTTTACCATTCGATAGAGAGGCAGCTCCTTTGGAAAAGGAGATGCGTGTACTACTAAGAATGATTATCATTGCTTGAACTAAAAATTAAAAAAATGCTCTTTGAATTCAGGTCTGTCTTGCTTTAAATGGTTATTTTGGGAGGAAAAAATAGACTGGTATTTCAATATTACTAGAACCCGTTAAACTACAGGATGTCTGTTAGGATGATTTTAGACTGTCAGGAATAACTTTGCATAACTCTGGAGACAGAAGTGACTTTGTGGTTTTCAGATTTTTTTTTCATTTGAAAGTGAAGTGTTTATACAATGCATAAGCATACTATTTTATTTGAATTTCCAGATTAATTAACTTTCTTTGTTCTTGTAACATATAAACGATATTGTATTCTAGTTTAACCTAATTAATTTTCAGACTTTGGGCAAAAAATGCACAGCTAGTCCTTGTGTTAGAAAAATACCATATAATGGAAACCATATCTTGCTTTCTCAAATGTTAATATATGTCTGCATCGAGGAGCTGCCTCATTTACTCAGTATTCATGGTTTATCTAGAGGATTAAATTTTTCTGGAACCAGTTTTCCTATTCCTTAGTGAAAGCATTCTTGAATTGTTCTTCTGGAGCTTTATTCTGAACTGCCTCTGTTCAATAACCTCACCTTATTCAGATGTTAATGTGCAGTGTCTCTCTTGTGAATGTCTGGCCAGAGACTGAAATTAGCATGTTAGGAATAGATTTGAAAAAGACTTTGTTTCTTTGTGTGCTTATATTTTATAAATAGCTTCAAGGAGAGGATGGTGTATTTTGTAAATGGTTTGCAGAGTTGAAATCCAATAGGCCTATGAATGGAGTTGCATTTCTATTACTGTAGTCCATTCTTTAAAGTGGATTCTTTCTGTTATTAACACCTACACAGTGGGGATGGATGATGCAATGAACTTGTACACATTTACTATTCTTTAAATGTTTGCATTCTGATGGTATTTTCTTGGAACTGGAAAAGTGCAAGCAGAAAAGATGGTGCTTACTTGGGCGCTAGACTTATTGCAGATGGCATCTGAGAAATGGAGAATGTTGAGATACTTGGCAGGAGCTGGATTTCTTCCACTCTTCTCTATTTGTGAAAAACGTATTTTAAAATCTAGTCCATATAACTTTGATTCTGAAGTCTATCTGAAAACACATATGTGAAATGCATCTATAACAGTTATGAATGTGATGTAGAAATGTTTAGGCAATTGAAACTGAAGAAGAAACTGGATTGCCTCTTATGATTCCCCACCCCCCCCATGGCTGTAATTATCTGAGTGTGGCCCATTTTCTGCTTTTCTTACATTAAAGAAATGTAGTCCTGTTTCTTCTACCTTTTACTAGTGGTCCTCAGCAACATCCTAGTGAAACTAGTTTTTTTCTATGACAACTGAGCTGATGATAATAGAAAGACTTATGTGAGAATTAGTTATTTTTGTAAGACTTTTATTAATAACTGATAGGCTTAGGTGCAAAGAAGCAGATTTTCTGTGTCAAGTAGCTTGTTGCTAAACCTTTTCCTGAGCTAAAACCCTGTTGCAATTGATCACTCTAGTAAAACAAAAACGTGCATGCAGTTTGTATGCCAGGCTAACGTAGCAGTTCAAATTTGCATATCGACACACTGGTACAACCTTTTCTTACGGAGAACCTTTTTTCTGTGCTGGAGGACAATTCTTGTTTGTTTGTTAGTTATGAATCCAAGGCAAACTTGATGTAAACTCAGTTCCAAAGTGAAAGGCTCAGTCTGCCAAGAGAAGGTGTGCGTGTATGTATGTGTATGTATATGTAATAAGTTTTAGAGACTTATTTTTGCTTCAGTTAATCTTTCTTTTTTAAGGTTCTGAGTTTTCCATCCCTCGTGGTGTAAAGGCTTGTCTTCCTGGTACTTTGTGCATAACTTGCATAGATGCAAGTTAAAACTGCCACAGTCAGTGGGTGGATACTGTATCTGTTTCTGGCTTGATTTATGTCACTTTTCTGACTCATCTCAAAGCACTTGCAAACCCACCCGTTCATTTGGTATGTGTGATGATTCAAAGAAGGCCGCATATTTATGGACATAATAGAAAACAAATTTATTGCACTCATGCACAACTGTGATGCTTTCAGAAGAGTTTGGTTCTGTTGAGTCCTCTCATTCCTCCAAGAAAGACAACAACTCAGCAAAAACACCACTTCTGATGCAGTTATTTGATGTGGTGTTTGGCTTGCCAACAAAAAGGGCTTTGTGCAAGGGAGCCAGGGAAGTCAGTCGAGCGACAACGGCTGTTTGTCCCATGTTTGACTAATGTTTAGGATGCTGCTCTGACTGCGTCTGACCCAGAGGCGCTTTGGAAGGAGCAGCAGGCTTGTTCTCATTCATTGATGGCTTCAGGGTTGTGCGGGTCTCTCTGGAAGATGTGTTCTGGCCACGCTTCTGCCGTGGAGACGAACTGAGCAGGGCCACCACAATGTGCTTTGGCGTATGGGAGCACTATGGGGTTTCGGCTGGTGCCCAGTCCACTGCTGCTTGTGCTGCTTGCTTGTGGGAGCTAAGGAGGTGTCGGGAGCTGAGAAAAGAAATCCTAGCTCTGGCCTGGAGAAGCGGGAGGGTGTATTAGTCTTTGTTGTGATACCAAGAGGAGTACTGAAGAGAGAAGTGGTGAAGAGAAGGCTGATAAGAAGAAATAAAGACAGACCCAGATAGTATTTGGGAGCCAGCCAGAGTATAAACAAATCATCTGGGAGGTGAATTTGGAGTGATATCAAGTGAGGAGAGACTGTGAATGGATAAAAACAGGAGATGGTAACTTAAGAGCATGGATATATACTGAGATCAAGAGGAAAGGTTATCTTGATCCTAGTGTTTGGAAAACTGTAGGAGGGAAGATGTGAGATGAAATGGAAGAGATGGGTATGTTTTAGTCAGAACATAGAGAAACAAAGCCTTATCGTCCCGGATGGGATGGGTGGATAAAAGGAAGTTATCACAGTATGTGATTGAAATTTGGTAGCAGGATGGAGAGGGTGTAAATGTGTTTAGTAGGGCGGAGGGATTGTGTATTTATAATTCTGTTAACAGTTCTAACAGTGTCAAAAGCACAAGATACAAGCTAAAGGATTACTGAGCCCAAAGGAATGTGGAGCTTGAACGATAGTCTCACCGTTCAAAATTTGCAGAGTGCCGGTTTAAAATTACAGTACTGTGTATAATAATAATATAAACATATTTAAAGGAAGTAAGCATGGAACAACTATAAAATATTTTCCTTCAATATATGGTAAAGTTTTCTTTGCCTCCTTTGCCATGAAGGTCTTTTGACAGATGATTTTCTTATTTTCCTATGTGGAGAAGCTAGTTGTGAAGAAGAAGAAGAAATAGCACATTTCTTACACAGCAATGACTAGTTTCTGCCATTAAAGGTGCAAGTAAAAAAAAATTTATATCCTTGGAAGGTGTTGGAAAGCCAATAGGTCATTTTATTAGTGGAATTAGATGGCCATTGAGTTGAATTTATTCTGTTCTGCTTTGCAGTTGAAAGATGCATGAGTGTTATGCAGTCTGGGACTCAGATGGTTAAGCTGAAGAGTGGAACCAAAGGCCTGGTTCGTCTCTTCTACCTGGATGAGCACAGGACCTGCATCCGATGGAGACCATCCAGAAAAAGCGAAAAGGCAAAAAGTAAACTTTTAATATTTCTCTTAATTTCTTGGGCAGTTCAGTATTAGAATGTGAATTACAGAGGGAAAACTGAACAATATTTTTTGGATCAATTAAATGCTTTTAATAGTTATTTTAATTTATTAATTATTTGATGCTTACATGAAGGTTTTCAAGAGTGAGTTTAACCACCTACTAAAAGTTTGGGATTGTGAAAGGAAGGGGAGTGTAGTTCAGTCGGATGTCAACATTTTCCATAGGTTTATATGAATTATGAGCAAACTGAAGAGTGACTTGATAACAAACTATGCTGAACTCTTTCCAATGTATACATCACGAATTTAAATACAGAACCTAGAAAAGTTTAGTTTGAGGTTTCTTAATCTTAACTGTGATAATTTTCTTTAGGCATTATTACATCTTGAAGTTATTATGTAGCATTATTTCTCATTGAAACTGTTCCTGCTGCGCTGTTTTAAATTGGAAATTCAAATTAGTGGTTTATTGAATAAAATAAGCACTAGAAATTTACAGAACTGTCATGGAGGCTTGAGATTAAAAACAAGCAGTTGGGAAGGCTACAGATAGTGACAGTTGATGTTTTTGAGCCAGCATGCAGTGGCTAAGAGCTGCTGTGTTGAACAGCATAGCTGGTTGGAGCCGTTGCACTGGGAGCTGTGTTACCTTAGCACAGCGATGGGTATCCCTGCCTTCCTGCTGTAGAAAGCATGGCTGTGGTGGGTGCAGTCCCTTTGGAGCTGCATAGTGTTTCACTGATTGCTGGAAGACACTTGACATCCATCTCCTCGTGCTCCCCTTATGAGTAGCCTACAGTCCTCTGATGTAGCAGGGAGCACTCAAAGAGCTTTGCTGTAACCTGCCTGTACCTGCACTGGCCTGCCTTCGAGGCAGCTGTACTGTGCACATGGCACGGCCAGAGCAAGGGTAAGCCTTGAAATCAAAAAGCCCTTTTGGATGCGAAGATGTAATATTAAAAAAAGGTTTAATGACTTTTAGCCTGAATAATTCAGAATTGCTCAAAAGCAGAAAGAAATTAGGTGGATATCCAAGCATGTCAATTCTTGTTTCCCTTTTTGCCACAGTTGTCATCGATTCCATTTACAAAGTCACTGAAGGCCGGCAGTCTGAAATCTTCCACCGCCATGCAGAGGGGAACTTTGACCCAAGCTGTTGCTTTACCATTTACCACGGCAACCACATGGAGTCACTGGATCTGATTACATCTAACCCAGAGGAAGCTCGCACCTGGATCACAGGACTGAAATATTTGATGGCTGGAATAAGTGATGAGGACTCACTCGCTAAGCGACAGAGAACACACGATCAGTATCCTTTTATGAGCCTGAGCTCTAGCTTCTGATTCAGTATTTCTGGCTTGTTTTTTAGTGACTTCAGCATAGGGTGTCCTTTCACCTCCTGTTAAGTGACCAAAAACCTTGCCATTGATTGCAATGGAAATTTGAGTTATGGGTTTGACGTGGACACTTATCTGTGCAATAAAACATCAGCTGTGCCTTAGGGACTGGATTAAACTCTGTTGAAGTCAGGGGATAGTCTTGTGTTTTGTTAGTGAAATTCTTACTGAAGGGTCAAAACAGTAATTTCTAGTTATCTCAACAAATACTAACCACAGCATGACTTCAGGATTTCTGTCATCTTCTGTTTGCCCAACTGTGCTTTTATTCTTCTGCTGCAAATTGCAAGGTCCATTAGAAGACACTGTTTTCAAGATATTACTAATTGAAAACTTGAATTTGTTAGCCTCTGCACAAGTGAAACCCTGACATTTCTGGGAGTCTTTCAGTAAACTGACTAGTAACTCCTGGCCATCTCTGTTTCTCTTGGTGTACGTTAAGATATCTGTGTGTACTTCTCAGCCTCCATTGATTGTTAGGAGCACAAATCTTTCAAGCTCCTTAAATGTTTGTTGTAGCCTAGTAACCAAAATGAACTTCTTGTAAAGATCACGTCCATCGAATATTTTCTTGATGTTCTTTCTTTCACAACAGTGCTGACTAGTATGTTAAATACAAAGAACACTCTTCCCTAAACAAACAAACAAAAAAACCCCACAAAACCAACAAACCCATCTTGATTAAAATTGTAACCTGTCTCTTCTGCCACGCAGAAATTTACAGTGATCACTTGTAAATACTCCTCCTGGAGAATATACATATGCACACTACAGGTATTTTTAATTTATATTCTCAGTGTTTAATTCTGATACAAGATAGGCACAGATACATTTGGGGAATACATTGCATGCTCTGTTGCACACATACTCAGCCTGCTATATTTATCCATGACTTTTCTGAGCTGCTGCATGTTCTATTCTGGTGAAACATCACTTCAAGTCTTGTTTGTGTTATCAAATGTGGCAGCTGGGAGACTGCAGACAAAATGACCCCGTACCAGTTCCAACTAGTGTAAGGACTTAGCAAAGGCTGCAAAGACATGTATGTGCGAAGAGGGGGTAAAAGGTGCTGGTTAGAAAGTGGAGAAGTCCAAGCAGAATGAAGGGAGAAATGGAAGAAGATATCAGAACAAGCCCAGCAATATTTGAAAACTTTGAGTACATTCTCAGAGGAGAAGCAAGTAGCAGAAACGAGAGCGCAACGGGGCTGGTATTGTGGACCTAGCTGTAAATAATTGTCAAAACCAGTACTGGTTTTAAGCATTTGAATGAAACTGTAGCAGGGGCAGGGGGACAAAACTGGTTCAGTGTCACCTCAAACCCGTGTAAACCTGCAGAACAGCCCAAAAAAGGTTATGTTAGAGATGAGCCATATGCTGTGTGAAGAATCACCTCTTGTTTTCTGAATTTGACAGCTGCTAGCTTTATTTGATGCCATTTTGTCCGTGTGAGGGGAGAAACAGCAAATGTATGAGCGCTATCCATTTTCTCTGTGCAACTTATGATTCTATGGGGTTGTTGCTGCCCTGTGGAAGGTGTGGCACAAGGTGAGGGCAGAGATATTGGGAGAAAGTGGTGGACAAAGAAGTTGTTCAGAGATGGAAGATTTACAAATATACAGATCTTTGCCAGCAATGACTTTATTTCATGGTGTACCCCAATAGCTCTAATGCAGGTTGTGGGAAGTCTTAATTCAAGTGTTTTGCTCAGAGATGCTGGCTTGAAAAAGACATGCTTCTGAAGGCTGGATTCAATAATGCTCAGTTCTTCTCTCTGGAATGTGTTAAGGTCCTCTGCTAAGGAGAATTATCCCCCTGCCCAGAAGAGCTGGGGCAGGGTCTTGTTCTCCTGAGTTTGAGTCTTGTCCCTTACCTGCCCAACTGCTCTGCCTCCCTCCTCTGTGAGGAAATCGCCCTCTTGTACCTTTCCTTGACACATGTGCAGCTGGGTCAAGCAGACCTTTGAGGAGGCTGACAAGAATGGAGATGGCCTGCTGAATATTGAAGAGATCCACCAGCTGATGCATAAACTAAATGTTAACCTGCCCCGCAGGAAGGTCCGGCAAATGTTTCAGGTTGGTGGTCTCTAACACACAGCGTTGTTGTGGTAAGATAGTGCCAGTTACGGTCTATTTCTGGACAGATCCAGAATAGGATCTGCAAGTTGGAACTTAAACTCTGTCCTTTCCAACACCTCACAGACCTTTTCCAAGTCTTTCGAAGTAGACAAAGATGCATCAGAACATTGTTTTAATGACACAAACCACATAGAAGACAATTTATTAATATTACTTTTTCAGATGCATTACTGTTTTCATCTCTGTGAACTGAACTGTTCTGTGCTGGCATTGATGGACAATGAAGTTATTCTGTTTCTATTGAAGTCTTTTTTAATTTCCTTTATGGAAAATTGTTTAATAGAAACTAGCTTTATGAAAGTAATTAGGTTTTTTTTTTTTAGCAAGTTCCTCTTACTTAGCCAGAATAATTTTTTTACTTCTGTTGCCTGAAAACAGTTACTGTTTTCCACCAGCCCTAGTGTTTACTGTAGGAAAGGAAAGATAAGCCAAGGATGTAATGGAGAGCAAAATAAAATTTTCTTAACTCTTCAAAAACAGTACCAGCCAAAAGCTGGTTTGCTGTAGAACATGGGGAGGTTCAAGAATCTTCCATGGTCAAAAGTGCTTTGTTTGTCTGGCATAAAATCTGCATTAGAGGTATATCTGTGGAGTATAAGTTACTCCCCAAAGACTTGAGAAGTGTGGAAACTGGTGGGGTTGTGTTGCGGAAGTGAATTTGGGTTGTACTTGTTCCCACAAATTAGAAACGTCATTTAAGATATGTAGTAGATATAAAATGATTTAAAATCCCATTTGACACCACATGGCTGGGAATTATTTTCTTCTCGGCTTACTTGCTGTGATCTGAGTTTGTAGCTCAGATGACAGTAGCACTAACAAGTATAATGAAATGCAGCTCCCTGAGATCCTTGGGTTTTGCTGATACTGTTGACTGCTGCAGGAGAGGTGGAGTTGTGAAGCCATGTACTGAGAGGAAGAAAATGTAGTTCACTCGGCACTTTTAAAGTGTCTAGTAATGAAGTAGGGCACTCTAGCAACCATCAGCCTTTGTGTCATCAGAGGCAACTTTTAGTTAAAAATATACTGGTTTACTTATTTTGCTGCAGTTAATATCACAGACATGGTTAAAGTTATTAAGGTTGAATATAAAAGGAGTGTTGAAGATTTGTTTACTGCTAGTCATTCAGGGCTCAATCCTAAAGGCCTTACCCCATGAGCAGTGCTTTGTGCTAGCAGTCCTATGGACCTCCAGGACTTAACATGGAATAAAAGGAATGGCAAAGTAGCTCTGGGACAAATCCTCGTCCCTACATCTAGCTACTCTGCATCGTTCTTGCACTTGATCTGCTCGGGTGGTACCGTTTGCGTGACTTGGTGTTAGTGTTTCAGACACGGCTCAAACAGCCCCCAGCCTGGGGGAGCACCTGTGGCTCCACGGGGGTGGCCAGGCTTATGAAGCAATCCAGGTCCTGCATCTGGGAATAGGGTATGGGGCTGCTACTTTAGTTGTGTGCACGTACTAGGAGTCACTGGTGTAAAGATTGGTTCCTGTTCTAAGAGGCGCTTCGAAGTTAAGCGGAGTGGTTTATGTGAAGGGAAAGTAAAACTGGATCCTTGGAAAGCAAAGCAGGCCAGAGATGTGTTCATTGCATCTGCTATTAGACAAGCTCCTCTTCTACAGAAGTGAGGTTGGCACCAGCTGGAAGAGCTTGCTTGAGAAGGAAGAAGTGATAGCAGGATGAGGGCACCCTCCATCTGGAGAAGAACTTGTGTCTGCTGTACCAGTGTAGAGACAAGCCAACAGGTTCAAAGCCAAGTCAGTGTTAAAAGGACTCTGCACAGAAGGTGTTCTGACCTGAACAGAAGGAAGCACCATTTTTAAAAATGTGACTTGGGAATGGCAAGGGGGTTTACAACTACAGGGGAAAAAACATTATATACAGCTATGAACAAAGGAAATTTTCTTGGGAAGAATAGCACGTTTCTAAACAATTATTTCACTTTGTCTCCATTGTCTGCTTACAGCCTCAAACTTAGCAAGAGTTGTAGCTTCCCTGAAGTTCGTTTTTCATGGAGACCTACATAATGTTTGACAGCAGTTCTCCAGAATATATTCTTTGCTTTGAAAATCCAAAGCAATCCTCTTAGGCAGATGTTCACAGTAAAAAGCTTGTATTAACATGCGTTAAGTACTGTTTTCTTCTCTTCCTACCTCTGAGGATAAAAAAACCCCTGCCATCAAGACTGGGGCTATTGGGCATATATTTTGGTGTGGAGTCTTATGCTGCTGCAGACTTGTCCCCCCTACAAGTGTTGACAGGGGCTGAGAGTGTTGCAGTTTGAATTAACATAAATTTAAGGCTATGATATTGTCCTGAATGTTTTAAAATGTCAGACTCTGTTTTTAGAGGAAGCCACAGGGTGAAATTATTATGTTCCTTGCTATGTTTTAATCCAGGATAACTGCAGGGCATACAGGAGAGTAACAGATCAGAATAAAGCCCAGGGTGAGCCTCTTTACATAGGAAACAAATTCAAAACTAAATGGTTCCCTATGAAGGGAACCCGTGGCTTTAGTGTAGTAACTGTTTCCACCAAAAAATCCAATAGATGGTATTATAATTTTGCAGTTATTTTAGCCTACTAGGATTTGAGTCTGAACAGAATCTTGCAGACTAGAATTTATTAAATTTCTGTTCGTGTACATAAATCCTGTTCTGCTTTGTTCTCTGAATTCACCCATGTTTAGCATACTTACCTGAGTGCCTTTATCTCTTAGGAAGCAGACACAGATGAGAACCAAGGAACCCTAAATTTTGAAGAATTTTCAGTGTTTTACAAGATGATGTCCTTACGTCGAGATCTCTACTTATTGCTCTTAAGCTACAGCGACAAGAAGGATCACCTCACTGTTGAAGAACTTGCTCAGTTTCTAAAGGTGGAACAAAAGGTATGGGAATACTATGCACCCATATATATGTACATATAAATATATTGAAGTATAGGGAAAGAATTTTAGGGGAATGTTTAGCTTGTGGCGGGGGGGGGAAGAACAGATGTAACAAAGAAATCTAAATGCTTTATTGTTTTTTTAAATGCTTCTAGAAAGAGTTTGAACTTTTTCGGACTCTGGTAGAGGAAAGGCAAGTGTAGGGCAATACGATTAATATTTGTTAGTTTATAATGGCATTCAGGCAACATTCACACTTCTTAGTTACAGCTGATTATCTTCTGTCTTAACATGGTTGCTTTCTCTTGCATAGCTTGTCTGGATTGTTTATTGGTGTCGGGGTGGGGTGTTGATGTTTCCAGGAGATGTTTTTCATGAGTAAAGGTCTTGGCATATATACCCTAAATTAGGATGATACATGATATGTTTTAAAGCTGGAAACACATGACAAAACAAGAAGAGCAAACTACATAATACAAAGTGGGATATTGCACCAGTCTGGCCAAGGGCGAGGTGTCCTGGATTCTATTCTTTTGGTTTTTTTTCCCCCTTCTGCCTTCTTTCCCAATTTTTCATCAGGATAGTCTGTTTTCCAGGCATCATTCCTCACAGATGTGTGGGACTTGCACAAAGAAATCTTCACGTCTGAAGGTTGCACTTCTAGGTTCAGGCAACCACAGGGAACAGGCACACTGATAAGTAGTTTTAAAAAAAAAAAAAAAAGCGTAAGTAACTTAAGAAGCAAATATGGGTCAAGATCGGAGATTTTCCCCTAATGTGCTTATGAACAAACTTGCTGAACAAAAAAATCTCTAGCCATTCCTAAATATGTGGCTCCAGTGGAGATTTTTCATGCCCATCTTGAAAGAGACTGGATTACTACAAAAATTGTCTGTGGAACCCATGGAGAGAACTTGTACGCTGGACACTGAGGAGCACAGAAGGAACCTTGTGATCTCTAGGACTCTCTGCTTTTGGCAATTGGTCCTGGGTTGTTTGCTCAGCCCGTGCATCCTTGCAGAGTACCGTTCCAAAACAACCTCATGAAAATAAATGCTAACATCCAAACCTACTTGAGCTTCCTGGGTATAGATGCTGTGTTTTGCCTGCAATTGTTGGATAATCTCCTGTGCCATTCTGGGATCCTGCCTGCGACAACTGCTTTTTCCGAGTTATACCTAGCATAAAATGTCAACAGTCTGTGCTGTTTTGTTGCTGAATTTCCTCCTGTTGGCCATTGTGGCAATTCCCTGGCATGTACGACTCTGCGGTTCTTCCTTCCCCCTTGAAATACTGAGCACTATCACGTCACTGATCTCGCTGCGATAGCCTCAACACACAATTCTTGCAAGCAATCTGGTCCTGCAATTCTGCTAATTACAACTTTAAAGCACACGATGGTTTTATCTTTTTCCCTTTATGCTAATGCCTGAAGTCTTCTGAGCTCACTGCTTTTTCCTTTGTTTCCTTTTTAATCACTGCCTTCTACTTGGGTGCCCTTCAGTGGAGCACCCTTGACAGCAACAGCAGCAAGGTTGACACTGATGAGAAAGCAAAGAAGTGCTCCAGGGAGGACATGTTCATGGAGATGCTGAAGTACCCAGGAACAGCGGAAGAGCAGTGGTATGAGAGGGCACTTGGGGACCTGGAGCAGGAAGAAAAACATGTGAAAGAGGCAGAAGAGGGGCCTATGTGGCTGCACAAGGACATTATGAAACAATTGATGCAGCGGAAAAAACAAGTTGACTGTCAGGTCTGGCATACTGCATCCTCTTCTCTGTCTACACACTACTCAAAATGCTGGATGTGGACAGGGCTATTGGCTACAAATGCTCTGCTCAGTATTATTCCAAAAACAAACAATAAAGGGTAAAAGCGTGGTCTCCTGTAGATGAACCTCTTGGCAGTGTAGCTTAGAAGCACCTTGCACTTTCTTTGCCTCTTCCCTCTGGTCTTCCTGCTTCCCACTATTAACAGTGTTAGAGCAGATTTACCCTTTAACGTTTTCAGAACACAGACGTGATAACAATGTCCTCGGGTAAGGCAAGATTGCCTTCAAAAGCTGATAATGGTTCAAATCATAATGCAGCTCTCAAGTGCCTTCAACCAAACAGCATTTCAGTTTTGCTCTTGTCTGGCTGCTTGGAAGTCTGTGGACAGTCTGTCCAACTCCATCTGCTACTCTCTTGGCAAGACTTTTAAATATTCTGCAGCCTGAGGACAGAACAAAAGGGGTTTGGGTTTTTCTGTGAACTTGCTAAGCTGGCTTCTTTTTTCAGGAGAGCTCCCTGTTGCCTTTACCCCAGAGCTTGCGAATCAGGTTATTTCCACTTAGGTGCAGCTAAACTCAGCTCCTTGCTATTGAAATTGCAATCATATAGCTTCAAATGTCAGAAGAGCAGAAATTAGACTGGTTTCCTGGAATGACTGCTGGTCCTGTAGTCCTCTTAGCAGAAGTGGCTGTGAGGGAGGAAATCCCTGGGTGTCCAGTCACGTCTGCATGCCTGAGGGTTGTCCCTATGGGATTGCCCTCTCCTAATAAACTGGTATCAATGTCTGAGTTGGTCCTCCCCAGAAACTGATCTCCTGCTAAATGACGGATTGCTTCCACAGCAGGATCTCCAGGCTCTTTTGACTGACAGAGCTTGTCTCATGCTTGTCCTTGGGTAGTGGGGCATGGGTGAAATAGGCTCTGCGAACATAGTCTTCCCTGTTAAGGAGCAGCTTCGTGGTCGCTGGCCATTCTGGAGCTGCATCATAGAGTGAATGGCCTCATTCTGCCCCTGCCTTGGGAGCCCCGTAGCGATGCTGCCCTGTGTTCGGGGGTCAGCCAGCCTGTAGCTGTTGTCCGATTGCTGTCTGTCCTTCCCTCCTCCTTTCTGCTGTACCCATATCACATCAAGTGCTTTTATTGCAGTCGTAGCGGAGACCTCTTCAACACTGGCGCTGATGGTTTTACGCAGTTACGGGGCTGCTTTGGTGTTACAAACCTGAAATGTTTAGTTTTGGTTTTCTGACGGCGAGGTTTCCTGTGTGCCTGCTTGCCACCTGCTGCCTTACCACGGATCAGTTACTTCGCAATACAGTTTTCATCTGTCCTGAGAAAAAGGACAGCCCGCTGAGATCTCGCCTCCAGCAGCGTTCTCTGCATGCTCCAAGAAAGTGCTGCATATTGCATGATGTGCCCTGTCATACTCCCGAGTGACAGGAACCAGGTGGAAATGGTAATACCACGCCATCATATTGGTACCAAACCGGTATCTTCTAACATGGCTGCTGCTGTACACAGCCCAAGTGAAATTGGTGGCAAAAATTAACGCCCCCGCTCATTTTAATTGAACTGAAGAGAAAGTAATTTTGTAACAATGACACCCTCAGAACATGCACATGTGATTATGTAAAGCTTTTCTTTAATTATTCAATATGGACTAGCGCATTTTGAGTTAAGCCTGCTTGAGAGAGTAAGTTTACTCTTACTACTTGTCAACACTAATTATACAGTATCACAGGAATAACTAGTGATGTGGTGAATAGTGAAAATATGACAAAAAATGGTAAGAAGTGGGGATTAAGTATACTTTTAGGAAATGAATATTTTGAAACAACTATGCCTGCTTTCTTGGAAGAAGTTTTAAAGGGATATAATGAGACAGTATATGCCAGGGCATGTCAGTGTATGTTAGGCTGTGATCTGAAACAGTGTGTACTGAAGGACAGCAGGAACCAGTACCCCAAAAGGAAATTATAAGAATATCAGTGTTGGTACGTGGACTTCGAAAAGAGGAGAGACTGTGGAGCTTGTTAGTGTCAGACAAGGAAGACGATACCAGTCATCATGCCTGATCAATCCTTGCTACTTTCCACAAAAAGCCCTTATTGTGGCAACACAAACTCTCAACTGGAAAGCAAGCTGATGCCTTCCTCCCTTTCTCATGATTACACAAAAGGATAATCAATATGACTGATTTATGTGCTGACTTGATCTGTCATGACAACTTACATCGACATCTTGCACTGAAATTGGAAGAATGCCTTTGCTTTGATTATTTATATTTTGATTTTTCTTATGGAATGATTGACTGTGAACAGCTAAAGCCTAAAGTGTTAGAGCGCTGTTGACTTGCTGGTGGGTTGGCATCCTGTCTTTAGCATTGCACTTCTTTTCTAACTTCTGCCTTTTTTTCCTAACTTCTACTTTACATTCCTGTCTCTTATTTCCTTTCCCATGAGAATGGGAAATGAGAACAATTCCCATTCTTAGCTTCTGGGCCTTTGACAGAAGAGGGCTCTCCCGTTACCTGGCACTGAAGTCCGCTGCAGCTTCAATGGCATTAGATTTTTGGCAATAGGTTTGTCTGACCTGCTTGCAACGGAATTGGTGAAATCAAAAGTGCTTTCCCTCTCCTTTCTCATACTTCTACACTGAAGATTAGGGATAATGTTGCTTTTTTGTAGTTTTGTAGGATCTTCTTTTAGGAAAATTAATTGGTAGTTCATTTACTTAAAACCCAAGGTCTTATTGGTTATTCAAAGGCTGATAATCTTTTAAAGAATGTATCTGCATCAGAATTAAAGCTTTAAACCAGGAATATAAAAGGTAGCCATGTATCCAAGAGATTTTGGAAGCTCTACTGTTGACCATCTTCAATAATCCATTTATCTAAATATTCAGTCATCAATAGTGATAGTTACTATTTGATATTATTTTTAGTGGAATACTTTAAAACTTAATGAAGGCAAATTTAAATGAGTAGCCTAAGTTGTCATCTCTCAAGCTACAGTTAACAAGCACAAATCAGTGGACTTTTCCCTAGCAGATGCAGCTTTGGACTAGATCAGACATTTTCGTTCCTAGAGCACACAAGTACCCTGCTACTCAGCCATCAAGGAGCCATGTAGCATAATGAAAAAGTTAATTCTAGCCAGCTTGTGCTGAAGAAGGGCCTGCTATGAATAGTGTTTGCAATCAAACAGCAACATCTACTTGAGCTAGAATAATCAGTTATTTTCTCTACTGAATTGTTCTCATTCCTATTATCCTGTGTAATTCCTGCAGGCGTCTCATATTGTTGGCTTAGCTAGGAGATATAAATAAAATGTTTGGAGAAGGAAATGGGCTGAGCCGTGCTTTCTCCGTGCAAGAGAAAAAACAGAGGGAAGGATGAAGGAGAGAACGGCTGGAAAATATCTCCAAGTTTTTCAGCTTGATTCACCATATGAGTTGAACTGCTCACTTGCTTGCCTTCTGTTACTATACTTCTATTGTTGACATGTTTATTTTTTCTCCTCCTCTGGTAATTTTTCATACTTAGGCTGTAGGTGTTATGAGATGTGGTCAGCCATGTGTATTGGCTTTGTGTGGCAAGGTTTTGGTAGTAGGGGGGCTACAGGGGTGGCTACTGTGAGAACCTGCTAGAAGCTTCCCCCATGTCCGACAGAGCCAATGCCAGCTGGCTCCAAGACGGACCCGCCACTGGCCAAGGCCGAGCCCATCAGTGATGGTGGTAGCGCCTCTGGGATAACATAGTTAAGAAGGGGGGAAAAAAAAACCAAAACGGCACAACAGCAGCTGGCTGAGAGGAGTGAGAATATGTGAGAGAAACAGTCCTGCAGCCACTAAGGTCAGTGAAGAAGGAGGGGGAGGAGGCGCTTTGATAGAGCGGCTTTGGTGGGCACCTGCCATCCAGCCAGGGTCAAGCCACAACATCATGGCACCCATGTTTCTTAGGAGGAACTCAGCACTTGGCAGGATCAGGCCCCCAGATCAAGAGAGTCAACCTACTTTTAGAAGATTTCCATATAGCTGAATGCCAATGCTGGGAATACTGAGCTACGGGAAATAATAGAAAGTGCAAATTCATCAAAGGCTACAGACAGAGCAGAGTAAATGGAATTGGTTTTGCCATCTGAAAGAGAATTCCATTAGTAAGAGAACAGTTCACAGAGGGACCATTTTTGGATTTAAACAATAAATATTGGGTAATCTGGAGGACAGCTAACCTCACTTCTGCCTTTGCCTGAAGCAGTCACGTTAAAAGAGATGACACGCTGTTTGAGAGGGGACTGCATGTTCCTTTACTTCCAGACTGCTCCACATGTCAGGGTGTTTGAGCTGACTTTGGCAAAGGATGCAGAGTGCAAACAGGATAATGGTACAAAGAAGCTGCCAAAGGTTTTAATGTCATCATTGCCATCCTGTGATATTATTAGTGGAGGAAATGAAATACACCCAATCTTAGTTTTCACTTTGGTTCCCTACAACTTAAGGGGGAGAGGGGTGAAAAAAGATGAGATGAGTAACGGAAGCTACTTCTTTGCTTTAATTTTAGAGGAAATATAAGTGCATGGTGATACTCTGGCCCCACTAGTCAGTTAGGACTTCAGTTGTGGGCTAGTTGAAGCTGATGACAAAACTCTTATTTGTTTCAGAAGAACTGCTGTTTTTCATTTCAGAATCTAATTATTTATCTCATAGCCTGTATATTATTGTGAACTCTCTCGGAAGTAATGAAATCACAGAAGTGGAAAATGCATGAAAATGAAATCAAACACTGCCAAATCTTTTTGCATGTCTAAGTAGATTATATTAAGGAATATAACTTCATAGTTCTCATTTCAACACTATTGCCCAGTACGACTATTAAGGGTGCTTAACAGCTAATTTTCATCTTTAAACTAAAATGACACAGCTTTTAAGTACCCGCTACCTCTCACTCCTGTTTTTCTCCTCAAAGGTAAGAGCCGTGAGGCTTGTGCAGCACTGACAAAAATCAAATCAAAATCTTGAAGTCCTTTTACCGTGGTGTTACTGACTATCCTATTCATATTTGACTGAACTCAATGTTTGATCATAAGGTTTTTCAACCGGACCCAGAAGCCTAAAGTAGATTTTGACATGATGGTGATATGGTACTAAAAGTAAGTGTACCAACACTGTCATTTTTGTGCAGATGAGTAATGTGACGCCAGAATATTGTCTTGACATCATACAGAAGTTTGAAGTAACAGAAGAAAACAAGAAGCAAAATGTTCTTGGGATTGAAGGTAAACTTTTTGATTTTGAAATTAGTTTTGTCTTGATATACTGTAGAGGAATAGAAAAGCTTTAACAGCATTTGGGTGTAGCTTATAATATTTGGCTGTGATAGAAAGTTACATAGAAGATCGGCAGTCAGTAGCATAGGTGCATTTTTGTGAGACATGGGAGAGACGAGAGTAGGTGGGGTGAATTAGCAGCTAGTGTTACACAGCAATACATCATAGCTATCGTACACTAATGTGAATGCTTTAGGCTTGTGTGAATTTATTGCTAACTGTGTATTTGTAAAGTATAAACATAAAACATGCTATCCTATGTATTTTATGCTATAGCCTGTTGTAACTGAAGCAATAGAAGCAAAGTTTTCATTCTGTTTTGTCTCTGTAGATCTGGAATTGCTCCTGTGCAATCCACTGATTTAAGCTTATGTGAAATAAAATATGGATAGTTGTGTTTTCTTTGGGTTTTAATACCTTATTCACCTTGTTTGCTAAAGCAATTGTAAATGGTATATTTATTCAGAATCCAACTTAGTATCAAATCAAAATCTGAATTGGAACAAAATCAATTAAATGCTGTAGCGTGATAATTTGCCCAGAAGATAGCTTTCATGAAGCAGCATAATTTACATGGTGATTTTTGGGGTGGTGGGGGAGGAGAAATCTTCCTCCGCATGGTACTTAAATCCTGGGTATGGCCTCCCGGATCTTAAACAAGCTTGTGGTGTGACCCAGGGCACTGCACTTAAACTGAAATAAGGAAAGCAAAATGAACAAGCTGTGACATTTAAAAAAAAAATTCTGAAAGCATTTCTGTTCCTTTTAATCTTACTGCTGCTTCTTTTATGTTTGAGGTGCTTTCAGGGTTGGTATTGTTTGTGCTATCCTTTGGAAATATCTTGCATTTCTTATTCTCAAAGGAGGTATTTTTAAAACTTTCTCTTCGATGCTGATCTGATTTACAGGGTTATAAGCCAAGTACCATCTTCTCACATAAACTTGCAGCGTAGAGAAAACAGGAAACTAGAGTGAAATTGGCTGGATTAGTGACTTGGCTAGCATGGCCCCCGCTCTCTGTGCTGCAGTGCAGCCCTTTGGGTGGCTGCTGCCTGGTCTACACAGTGTCTTCAGTGGGAGTAGTGCTTATTTACAGCAAAAGAGTGGCATTGGGATAGACCCTGAGTCTCAGCAATAAACTCGAAAAAAGCATTTGCTTCCATGTGAAGATGTCAGTTTGGCTCCTGTTTCTGTCCTGTGATCTGTATAAACTGTAGATCTTTCTTCAGCTTTGCTAGGAGTGTGTTCTTTTGTTTTGTTCTTGACTCTGTTGCTACCTTCTGAAGATTGCTTTTCAACTTGGGACCCATGGGGCATCAACAGCAGCACGAAGTCCTGGCAGATCTGCAGAAAACCAAACCTATACTCTTGCAGGTGTCATATCCTACATCTCTTCTGCTGCCCAGTATTTGAGGGATTTCCTCTGCTTCCCCTTCTTTTCAAGGCATCACACTTGTGATGGAGCAGAACAGGATAGCTGTTACCATCACAAGGGTCCATTGAGGGAAGCATGGTGCGCATCTCAAATCCTTTGCATCTTGCTGAACGTGAGGCTTCCACCTACCCAGCTATATTCCTCTGAGCGGGTCACTCGCCCTCCAAGGCACAGTTCAGCATCCCAGGAAATGCGGACTGATGCTGCCTACGTGTTTGACCCAATTTCTCTGTTATACTGGTGCTTTAACAAGAATCAAGAGGGGTAGGGGATACCAGTTTAAGAAGGAGAAGGAGGAAAAGACAGTTTTTCTAATAGTAATGACTTGTGGTTTAGCTGCATACTGTCTGTTTGCGGTAGCATCTAGATGGAGAGATGACTTTTATCTCACTGAATAATTGTGAGGGAGAGCATTTTCTTCCACCGATTCTAACAAACCAGTAACGCCTTCTTCTGTTCCGCTTATTAGTGGAGCGGTTTTGTCTGAACTGCAGAAGGCAGTCTGAGCACACTTGTCTTACTCTGTGCACTGGATTTGGCGTAAGGAGCTTCTCCAGGATTTCAGAGAATTTTTGCATGTGCATTTTTGTCATCTGCCCCTTTTGAGGGTCTGAATGAAACATCAGGTTGGGCAGTGACTGTATTGATCTGTGGGGTTTTTCAGTCTTCTTACATAGCTACTATTTGTTATTTATGTTTCTCTTAGAATCCTACTTTCTTTTTTAACTATTGGTTGTAAATTAATTTCTGAAGAGGCTTAGCTCAACGTCATGTTTTGCAAATGCTTGTTGTGTTGGTGGGATTTTTATTGGGGGGCAGTCATAAATGTGTCTTTCTAGATTATATTTCCTTTTCTAGTTCAAAGCTGTTTGAAAATTGTCTGGGGACAAGGGTTGGATCTTGGGAATGTATTCTTCTCAAAGGTGTCAGAACTTCCATAGGCTTCAAAAAGAAATAACTGCGTGAGTGCCAGCAGTGGACTGAGTCTGTGCAGCCTCTTCAGTTTGCAGAGAACCAGGCAAGCCACAGACAGCAGTTAATACACTGAAAACATCGGGTACAGGAAGATTAATCCCTGCTATGTGATTCAGTAGTTTTGGAGACCTGAGTTAGCACTGACAAGCATAAACAGAGGAAAGTGTTAGAGTGCAAATCATTCGCTTGGTAAGATATACCGCGTCCGTGGCAAAACTGTTTCTCTTTGTTCAAAGGTTTCACCAACTTCATGCGCAGTCCTGCTTGTGATATATTTAACCCACTGCATTGCGAAGTGCATCAGGATATGGATCAACCCCTTTGTAATTACTTTATTGCTTCATCTCACAATACATACCTGACAGGAGACCAACTGCTGTCCCAGTCCAGAGTGGAGATGTATGCACGAGTGCTGCAGGATGGTTGTCGATGTATCGAAGGTATATTTTCAGAGTAACTTGCTGGCTGTGAGAAGTGTGATGGATATTTTTTAAGCACAAAGTCAGTGGCAAACTCAAAGCGTTAATGCTTCACTGTCTGATTAACTTCGGTGGTAAACTTCGGTTTTCTAGCAGCCTAACCAGGAATTCTTCTATTGGGAATGACCTTCTTGGACAAACTTCGCAGACACCACTGTTTTCTCCTGCTTGCTGCTGGCTTGTTATGCTTTTCTCAGTCAGTGCAAGTTTTCTGTTGTCCCATGTTTATGTGAAACATTTTTTTTGTTGCACAAGCCCCAGTAAAGCAATGGACAGGCATCTGTTTGGGGCCGTGCAGTTCCAGCAGAGCAGCCCCGGTTGTTCCGCTCTGCAGTTCCCCCGTGCTGGAGGTTACCGCTTCACAGGAATGCTTCCTAATCCACATTGTTCAGAATGAGCTGAGCCAGCAAAGACCTGTTTCTTTCATAAGCTGAATGGGAAAGCAGGTGTTTGCATATGCAGTTCCTCCTGCGGATGCAAAGGGAAGATGAAAAGTGCCTGTAGGAGGAGGATGGGTGAGCAACTAGTGCCTTCTGTCAGCACAGCTGTGTATCTATTTCTGTCACCATCTCAGAGCTGAGAAACTTGGTTTTGGTCTACCACAATACAGAGGTAGGATGCTGTTTCATTGGCTGGATGCTGGTGGAAGAAAACAAGATGCTGTTTGTCTGATAGCCTGGAGATCATGTTGGATTCTTGTTTAAGTTCTGCATGATTTAAATAATAACAAAACATTGGTATTTTCAAGATTCTGGGTGGAATAAAGTTTTTTGACAAATTTGAACTCAATATTAATTTTTTATGACTAATATTACAAAACTCACCTCTGGAAGAACAATTTGTTAATCTGAATTTAACAATTAGAGAGAGTGAACCTGAGAAAATTGGATGGTCTATCACCGTACTTTCCCTTCTGTAGGAAAGTTCACTAAAACACACAGTAGTGTGTTATTTTGCTTGACCTCAAAACTATTGTAGATACTGTACAGCCTAGGTAATAGCTCTGTAGCTCTCTCTTTGTGAAGTTTTTAATTTCCTGTAGAGGCAACAGCAGTGACAAGTTTGGTGTAAATCCAGGGTACAGTAATTCATTAGGAAAAGTATTACTGTCCTAGTCCATTCTGCGTGTGATGGATTTGATGCTACTCTTACTATAGTCAGTTATAAAACTGCAAGTTTAATTGGGAGTGGAAAAAGACTAAATTGTTTTTAAATAGTTTGTCTTCAGAAGGAGAAGCTGCTTTCCCAAGAGATAGCTGTAAACATTATTTGACCTATTACACCTTTGTAATTTTATATATGAGAAAAAAAACTTGGTTTAATGTAAGGGGAAAACCAGTTTTAGGCTACAGATTTCTCATTTGATATAAGACTGTCTTGTTTGTCTTAACTCAGTTGGTAGGCCATAATAGATTGAATGAAACTTGTTGACGCCTGTGTGGCTGAGTAGCGTACATGAGCTCTGCTGACAAGCAAGATCAGCAGAAATGTGTAAGATCTTGGGCATCTCTTAATGCATAGCTTTTTTTTGTCTTAATAGTGGATTGCTGGGATGGTCCAGATGGAGAGCCGGTAGTGCACCATGGCTATACTCTTACTTCTAAAATACTCTTCCGTGATGTGGCAGAAACTATCAATAAATACGCCTTCATCAAAAATGAGTAAGTGTAGAGTCAGTTTTGAAGCTACACCTGTCTGTTTTGTGTAGCTAATCCCATGTCAAAATCAACAATCAACATCAGGAAGTACGTATACTCCTTTAAACACATTGAGAAATTATAAAGTTGGTTCTGTTCCCCTGTTTATTGCCCGTGTCATATTTATTGTTCAACTGCCTGAGCTCTTTCCATCAATTAAGTTAGAAAGTTCAACCTAAGTTAGAAAGACTTTTCATGCGTTGTAAACTCAGTAATGTTCTGAACAGTCTGAGATTGTTGAATATCTACAGATTATTTCGGTCCTTTGTTTGAACAGAACTTCCCACTCATATCCACAGGGAAATTCTCCTTAAAAATCAATACTGTAATATTCTCTACCTAAAGAAAATACTTTATTTCAGTAGGAGAATTGAAAAGCTGTCTCATGCGTAGTATGAGAAAATACTGAGATGTGGGGTAATGTTCAGATTCTATTTTGTTTGCCATGGTACTGTATAACAGTTTATTATGAAAATCATGGAGTTTAACCATATATATACAACAGTCTCAAATCACGAGTGGGTGTATAGAATTGTGAGTAGTTTAGAGAGAATAAGGGGAAAGTGCTTACTTCTCTTTATTTTTAAAAAAAAAAAAAAAGTGACCCAACAATAGGCATGTGGGGGCAGGGGGAGGGGGGCACACAAAACCTGAGCCCAAAAGTTTGGTGTTATTGATTAGAAATAGGAGCTGATCAATTCGAAACTAAAAGATGTGGTTCTTCATTTAGTGTGTAGTTGGGCTCTGGGGTTCCTTGCCAAGGGATTCTGGGGCTGCCAAGAGTTTAGAAAACAACTGGGCAAATTTGTGGGAGAAATGGGCTGTTATATACAGAAACAATGTCTTTGGCTCAATAAACTTGAGATGCAAATTCATGGAGCCTGGGAGAGTATTCTGGAAAGTATTGCCAAATAGTTCTCCTTCTCCAGAGTCTGGGCATCTTCAGAGATTTGGTCTCACTCACTGTAGCTGCACTTACTAAGAACAAAGGCAAATCGTTCATGCAGCTATCGATCTTTGGAAGATGAAGAGAGAGGAGTTAGCAATTCCTTTGCATCTGTTGATTTCAAAATGCTTTTCTCCAGGAGCAGCTTGCTGATCACTTACAGCTTATGAAGACTTTGTACGTGGCTTGCAAAGGATAATGTAACTTCTGCTCAGCTGCATAGAACAAAACAGCTTTGTGTTGCTGATGAGCTTTATTGCAAGTTTCTCTGTGCCTCATGCTCGGCGATCATCCGTTTCAAACTTTGTCACCCTGTGTGCTAGTGGGTAGGGTTGGAGGGAGAGGGCAGAATCACCTGCAGGGACTATCTGAGGGATTCTGACAGAGCAGGGATTTGGGAGTTCATGTGCAGAGTCCTTCCTCCCAAAGTGAGTTTGTTTCCAGGCTGCTGACAGTGCAAAAGCAAACTGCTGAAATCGGTTTATGTGGTAAGCTGTGCAGGTCTTCTCTCTTAAAACACAGTTATGAAAATGTCTGGGGGTTTTGTTTCTAGGTTTCCAGTGATACTGTCTATTGAAAACCATTGCAGTATTCAACAGCAAAAGAAGATCGCTCAGTACTTGAAGGAGATATTTGGTGACAAACTCGACTTGTCATCTGTAATCACTGGAGATTCCAGACAGCTTCCTAGCCCTCAAAATTTGAAAGGGAAAATCCTAGTGAAGGTAACTTGCTACTCGTGTCGTGTTCAAAATGCAACAAAAGTCAGCATGCGATATTTATCATAGATTTTCTTTGGCTTTGGAGAACCAGTTCAGCCTTACCATGTGGAGTAGTACAGATGCACTGAGTGAGTTAAAATTCTAAGCTTTTCAGAGACATCGAAACAGAGTTTACCTTGAACTTGGCGAGTGTCCCAGAGTACTTCTGTAAGTGTTTCAACAGGGAGGCGATATCAACAGCAGTGGAAAGAAAATTCTTTCTATTTCTTAAGCATCTTGTCTGAGAGGCTTAAAGTCAGAGGTACTTACTTTTAAATTTTAGCACCAAGTCAGGAGAGCAGAAAAATGATATAAAATGCATCATTATGAATAGAAGGAACTGTGACACAGTTACCTGAACCCAATATTTTATCTTTTTTTGAAATTTGTCTGATTTGTTATTAGTGGATATTGTTGTGTATGGTTCGTATCCCTGTGGTATCTAAACATTATCCTACGGTCCCTCCTTGGACAAAGTATTTTGGAGTAATATAAAAGCGTCTGAAAACTTCTTGCATTTTCTTGCAGTTCCCCCTCACCCTGCTATGAGCAGTAGTTCATGAAATGAAACTATTTTCACGGTTCATCAGCTGTGTTTATGAAAGAAGAGCACTTCAGAAGGTGGCCAGAAGGAGCAGTGGGAGAGGAGGCCCTTGAGCACTGTAGTTAGTGGTGTATGCAAGATTAATTGTTTGAGCCTCTCAGTATAAACGGATTTGCTCTGAAAGGAATTTCAAAGACCAAGATGGATATAATAAGAAAGAAATGCAAGGCAGACCTTTGAGAGGATGATTAGTAGAGTTGTGGCTTATTAGATTGTCTAATTTACTTTGACATGGGGGCAATTACTTCGCTGTGAGCTCTTGAAATACTGTTTTTTTGCCCTCTGTCCTCTGTATCCAGCTGGTTACAGGGATTCACAATTTTGGTTTGACGTTGGTTTGAACACATTTCAATGTATAGTACAGAGCTGACTCTGAATTAGAAAACCTTTGAGTGCTCAACTGTGATTTTGAATTTCACTGAATCAGTTTTCTTGTGTAACTGCTAGTTAATGAACTATGGGAGCATGTAGTGTTGGTGTTTGAGGGAGTCAAACAAAATAGTATGTAATGTCAGTCATGCGACAAACCCGACAAACCCAACAGACCTGGCTTGAAAATACTGTGTCAATGCACAAAAGGCAAGAGAGGTTTGGTGCTGTGCTGTTCTTACGTGAACTTTTGAGCTGATCTTCCTGGCACATTTGAGTTTGGAACTTTAGTTTGATTCTTCAGCTGAAACCCTGTGAGTAGTTACAGAATGGTGGGGAGCTGAGCTAACGTTTTCAGAATGAGGAATACTGTTTTAAGCATCACAGTATCTTTTCACAAAGCCCTGTCCGCCATCTCCTGCCCGATGTAAGCAGCCTTGTTGGGAAAGGTAAAATCATATTTAGGAATCAGCATCTTGTTGGGAAGTAAGCCAGTTTCTCATCTTTTTGCTATTATTTTGCTCTGGGTTATACATTTTCCTTTGAAACACAGTATTGATGCATTAGCCAAAAAATTTTCAGTAACGGCATAATTTTCATCTTGCTAGTGTATATAAAGAGTAATTCTAATAATACTCATGGATTTAAGCCAGTATAAAGGTGCCAGTGTAAAGTGAATTTGACCCACTCATTAGTAGGGCAGCATTATTAATTTCAAAATGCAGTCCGTAAATCAATCCTCTTCATTTCTGCAGAAATCTAAGTGCAATTTTTATCTACCTCTGTCACTTATGAAACAGGTAGACTGCAAACATTTCTGCAATCAGTGAGGAAGACACAGAAGTAATAACACAAAAGTTTAATATGTGATTTATTAAGTAGCACATGGTAAAGCAAGAGGCAATGGTCATAAGTTACAGCTTGGGAGGTGCAGATTGGATTGCAGGAAAAGCTTTTTCAGCTGTGGTAGTGCAGCATGGGAAGAGGCTGCCCAGAGGGCTGGGAGAGTCTGCACCCTTGAAAGTTTGCAAGACTCATCAAAGCAAAGCTCATCTGGAGCTGGTGATGATCCTTCTTTAGTGGCAGACTGGACGAGAGACCTTCAGAGGTCCCATAGCGAACGCTTCTAAGGTTCTGTGATTGGGCTTCGCTGTAAGCGATCATACAGGGGAATTCAAGATGAAGGTTCTAAAAAGGATAATTGATCTGTTGGAGCCTTTTTTTGTTTGGTTGGTTTGTTTTTTTGGTTTTTTTACCAGAAGTAGCCAATAACCTCTGTTTGCTCACCAGTCTAATCAGATGTTGGAAACTAGACATGGAATTAAAGTAGTTCCTTTCTAATGTAGGTATATGACATTCACAGTCCTGGATTAGCTACTAATTTTGGATTGCTGACTACACTCTTGCATGAGCATGCAGTATTAAAATAGGCTTTACTGCTTCCTTCATGTTGGTGGCTGCTTGCAGTGAGTTCTCCAGTGTCTGCATTTTCCGTTCTGACAAATAGCCTATAGCAAAATCTCAGCTTCTGTTTTTTTTGAGTTTTATTTTAAGTATACAACAGTCCACTTGCTAGGGGTAAGCCTGAAATACCTGGGAGTCAACTCAAAAAAATCCTTTGGACACTTGCTGGCTTGCTCCAGAGATGGGAGATGGTATGCTTTTTTGAAAGAGCTTGCAAAGATCTTTCAGTAACAAACTCTTCTAGAAATACTTAAATTACCACCTGTGATAATCTGGAGCCAGTTTGCATGAGACCCTCTGAAAAAGAATTCTAAACTCTGGTCAGAATTTATGTAAGAAATAGTTGAGGAATGGGCTGTTTTGGTCTTTGCACTGAATAACACTGACCATGTGCACATTTATTGTGAATATTTTTTCCTCGTTTTAGGGTAAAAAGTTGCCATACAGTCTTGGAGCAGATGCTGAGGAAGGAGAAGTTTCAGATGAGGATAGCGCTGATGAAATTGAAGATGACTGCAAGCTAAAGCCCTGCTATGTACGTGCACATACACAGTTCCCAGAACTGTTACATCACTACATTTCTTACATGCATACTCCATAATCCTACTTACAGTTGTTAGCAGATTAGACTTTTTAACTTTGATTTCTAAGTCAGGTCATTAAGATACGAAAGTTATATAATTCCACATTTAGATATGGAATTACATTGTTCGGAAATGCACAATTTGTCATTTAAAACATAGAGATAACAGATTTAAGTACTTTAGGTACACTAGACTGAAAACATCGATGCCAGCACTATAAGCATGCTTTTTTCAGATACAAATGTGTAGTACTCAAAGCAGTGGCATGATGGAATTTCTACACAATTTCTAGATGAAAATTATGAAAGGAGACATACAAATGAAAAAAATTTGAGGTGTAGAACATTATTTTCAATCCTTCTGTTTCTTATTTTTTTGTTACTGAAGATTGCTTTCTGTTCCCTTTATTTCTTAACTCCACATTTATTTTTCAGCTGTTAATTTTATTAACACATTTTTTTTCTAAAATCTGAAACTGGTGTGCAGTGCTAATACACGTTATCCAGCAGGTGCTTTTTTTCTAGTCAGGAGGCAGCCTTGCTTCACCAGTTCAAACTTTTGAACAAAACAAATACTATCTAGGGAGATGCAGGAAGAATAGATCAAATTCAAATTAATATTTAGCAAGTATAATGTTTATCTCTACTTTTGAATGTAGCCCAGTGAGTTTGCCTTGGTGCCACATGGAAACACCCATCTGTAGTTCTCATTAACTGGTTTTGGTTTACATATTGAGCTTGTAATTTGTCTGTATCATTTATGCCTGCTATTAGCAATTGAAGGTTTTTCAGAATGGCTTGGGATTTGCTTTACAGGTAACAGAAGTCCCCATCTGAACTGGTTCAGAGGAACCGTATGTTTATGCCGGTTCTTCCCCTACCCTGATGCTGCTAAAATGCTAGTGTCAGCAACATCTTTTTGGAGATTCAAGTACACCACACAGAAGGGCTGATTTGATTTCCCCCTGCCCCCTAAAATAAGCAAACCCCCTTTATGCTGCCGGACAAAATCATGATTAATTCATTTCTTAATTATTTAGAGGTTAGATTGCACTTGGGTTTCAACCTGTATGTTCCACAAGATAGTCTCATACAGAAGTACAGCCTTGTAGTAAACGCTTGAAGCATAGCATAAAATCAGCCTGCTCAGTGACTCGGAATGTTATATTTCTGTTAGTATTTACTACAGAATTGGAAATATTTGGCATTAACTAATTTATGAGGAAGCTTGAAGATTCCCAATCCCGTAAATCTTTAGGAATATGATTGTTTTAAGTATAGGTACAAACTTCCACAGGTGTAAGTTCAGGACAAAAAGTATCTATTGAATGAACATGACTCTAATTATGGGTATAGTAAGACGAGACAAGGTTGCTCAACCAGCTCTGAACCAACATAACGCCTGATTGGCTGTTACGTGCTGTCAATAGGAGTGGCCTCTGTAATCCACGTGTGCTTTACTAACATGGCTTGAGTGCTTCTGATGAGATGATGCTTTCTTCAACAGAAAGACCTAAGACAGAATTTGGCAATCCTTAAAGCCAACGCAAAACACAGTATGGCTTTGGGGCTAGAGAGGGAACACGCTAGTACAGAGCAGTTGCTTTCCTCTCCTGTCTCAGGAGAGGTCTCACACCCCATGGACAGAGGAAGGCTAGGTGCACGCTGTTGTTTTATAAGATCCATTTTTATTTTAAGCACCTTATGTAAGAGAGTAGTTTGTGTTTGTACAGTCCATACAATTGTTCTTAACAGTAATTGCTTCCTCTGTCTAGCCCTTTGGAACAGGAATCTAATGATGCTTAGGTTATCTGATATTTTGGAGGAAGTGTGTGAGTGTGTTAGCTGAGAATTCATGCCATCGTTTGAAGAGAAGGTCAGACTTGTGACTGACCTTGTGACAGACTTGTGACAAAAGACCTAACACCAGGGCCAGGTTCTGGGATGATCTATGTGGTGGACTGTGGTTGTTTGAGGCAGGGTAAATTATATGTCAGGAGGACCAAACAGAAAAAAGGAAAATGAAAATGGCAGTAAAAGCCACCAATAGAAAAGGCAAAATCGGGCAGGATTATGCAAGAAGCTTTTTCTTGCACAGAGAAGGGAAATGGTGGGAGCGCTGTGTGGCCTGAAGCGTGTGTAATGCTCCCTCAGGCTGTCCCAGAAGTGATGGACGTAATAATATACTTTAACTGGATCTCTTAATGTCTTTCAGAGTAATGGTGCAACTGAGCACCAGGTGGAATCTTTTATAAGAACAAAACTGGAATCTCTGATAAAAGAATCCCAAATCAGAGACAAAGAAGATCCTGACAGCTTCACTGTGAGAGCACTGCTAAAGGCAACTCATGAGGGTTTAAATGTTAACCTGAAACAGGTATGTGGGCTTTTCCCCTTCGCATGCTCTGTTGAATATTAGATAATGCAATGTGTATTGCACGTTTTTCTGATGAGAAAGCTGATAACTTATGAACCACTTCTGAGAGTTTCTTTTATCCAAAATGAAAACTTGGAACTATTTCAGGAAAATATCTAATGAGAGAATTTGAATGGTCAAATGTGAAGAGTATGTTATTTCAATATGTTCTAATCTGGTTTATTCCTTGTAAGACTTGGAAGCAACTAATTCAGTAAGTACCAATATTGCAAGCATGTGTCAAGCAATTTGGTTTGTGTCTACGTTATTGGGGAAAGATCCTTTTTCTGTTGCCTTAGTCCTATCAAGGCTGGCCATGATAACTGAAAGCATTGTCTGTCTGTAATGCTGATGGCTGTTTTGTACAGCACTAAAACACAGGATTCTGCTCCTACCGCTTTAAGCAAGGTTCTGTTTTTTCATGCCCAGACTGTTTTATATCAAGAACGCTATGTTTCTTTTCCTTTTTGATGTCAAACTATTTTTGTAAAACAGTAAAACGTATTGGAATTTTGAGTACCTCAATAGACAGTACCTTGAATCCATGGTTACCATACTACCACCTCAACCAGATGCAAACCCCAGTTATGTTAAATTACAGAGTGAATTGTTGTGTGGGGGATGTGCCTACTCTGTAACCGGTGTAGTCTTAAAGGTCAAGTACATGTAGCTCTGCTTTCTGCACATCTTCCCACCCTGTAGGGTTTATGTTTTATCAATCTTATCAATCCCTTTCTCCGAGGCTGAACCTATGAGAGTTTTGCCTGAAGCCAGGCTTGACTACAGAAAACATATTTGGCTTGTGCTGATGCTTGAGCCATCTGGTCAAAGCTGCGTTGTGGTGGGAAGAGGCTGTAAGAATGCAAAGGATGGAGCCGTCTGACCTGACAGAGAAGGGTTATTTTCAGACTGTGGCTTTGCAGTGTGAGAACAGACTCAGCTTGCCCATTCCCTTTGGCCTTCATGAGGTCGGAAAAGTGGGATTTCAGAGAGCAAACTCCCCATGTTAGTAAATATGATCAGATATGAGCCATTTCAATATTATTTTGAGTTACAGTAATTACATTTGGTATATTCTCTGGTATCTGGAAAAATGATTGACCCCTAGCTAGCATTTGAGGGGACAGGGAGTTTTGTTTCAAGAACACAAATTTCCATAAGGTGTTTGTGTTGGATACGATGCCTGAGACTACCCATTACACGTCATTGACATGACCAGAATACTAAAAATACTTCAGTAACGCAACTGAATTATTCAAACATCTGTCAGTTAGCAATATAAAGTGATAGAATTTTCTAGTTGACTTACTTTAGATTACTGAGGGACATTTAGAGATCTCTTCCCTTGCTGCAACAGTGCCGTGTGAAGACTGATTGTATGTCACACTTGTTTTCAAGGGTCTTAAAGTAATACAGAGCTGAACAATTAGAAATAACAAGTTAAAACAACTGGAAAACTATTTTTTATCAACTGTTGACCTAGATGGGAGAAAACTAAATAGTTAAACGTTGTGATGGTTTGGTAATTCTGTAACTCATTATCTAGCTTTGCTTGGTGATGTTGTAAAGCTCTTTTCTAGTAGTTACTGTGTAATTGGTGTACCACAAAGGGATCTGTTGGGAAATTTTTCTACTTCTTTGCTGGTCAAATCTCATTTTCCTTCACTTCATCACTAATGTGCCTTTCATTTTCCCAAAGACTTGCTATTATTGGAAAAAAAAAGAAAGAAATTAATGCAAGTTTATGTACTCATCTCCAGTAATTATGAAGTGGGGGTTTCTGTGGGAAGGAAGGAAGGCAGGCAACGTGTGCGGCACTGTCAGTCAGGCCTGATATTAGTTTGGATTTGCTGTTGAAACTGTCAACTCTCACTCTTATCTGAGGGGGAGACAAGTACTTTATCTGCTAAGGTTTCCTTCGACGTTTTACAGACTTTCAGCCTGAGCTAGGAACAAATCTTTGAACGCAGATACAGAGGTTATTGACTTTCTTGGATCTGAAGAAACCATCTAGTGCCTTTGTCATTATGATAGCCAGAAGTGAATTCCAACCCAGCACTGAACAGGGAATAACTCAAGTTCATAGGACTTGCTGAAATACTGGGGAATATTCTTCAGCACCTTTAGGTCTTTGTTTTGCTCTTTAGAAGATGAAGGGAAGTGCTTTTCTGACAGAAAAAGCTAGATGCTGCCAGGAATTATCAGACTGATGTCTAGGGGCATGGTTATAAATGTGAAACTTGGACTTCAGGCTGCCTGTGAAAAGTCCAAATTTATGTGTTAGGGGAGATTTCCCTCCCCCGCCTTTTCCTTTGTGGCTATTTTCAAGTACACTTTCAAATGTTCTTGTGTTTTGTTTTTGCTTGCCTGTTTTTGCTGGGCTGTCTTTTCTACATGGTTGCTTGTTGCCTTGAGTGTTAGTGTTAATATTTTTCCTTACTGTTAGAGGATCGCTAAGCTATCAAGTATATAAAGAAATTAGAAAAGTCCTGTAATGAGATTTTGGATTTCAATTTGTGTTCACAGATCAGTATATTGTGTATAGACTTTAACTCGCTTTTATTCTCATG
This sequence comes from Balaeniceps rex, assembly GCA_013401315.1. Lineage (NCBI taxonomy): Eukaryota > Metazoa > Chordata > Aves > Pelecaniformes > Balaenicipitidae > Balaeniceps > Balaeniceps rex. Next base: position 90,903 of record VYZW01012056.1, read on the forward strand.
TGCAATCACTATATTTTTGTAATAGTGAATCAGGGTGATGTACTTAAAGTTGAACTTCTATAAGTTTCAACTTATACTAGGTTGAAACTATGTCTTTTAGATACTGTAGCAGACTCCTTAAAGATACTTCTGAAGGTATCTAGTCACGCTTTTTATTGCACTCTCTCTGCACAGAACCTGGACGCAAAAGAAGGTGGAAAAAAGTCTCATAGTCGATCATTAATGAGCAACTTCGGTAAACACAAAGTAAGTAAAACGAGAGACTCAGTTTGATGTTCTAGATCGGACAGCATTCTAGAGACACAGGTTATGTTTTATTGCTCGAGACAAGCATGGTGTGTACGGGGGCAGTGAGGAAAGACTACGTGGTTACGCTTGGTATATTTATTGCTGTTCAGAAGAATATAGCTGCTAGCAGTATGGAGAACCCTTTAAAGATGATCACACAAACTCAGAAAAAATCTTGCTTGACCAAAAAGAGCATCCTTACTAGTGATGTGGAATTGCTGATTTTCAGATCAAACTTGCAGCAGCAGAAGAGCAAGGTAGACAAATGCTTTGGTGTATTCTTGTTTTCCAGACCTCTGTCCACACAGTTGACAACGTTTGTTTCATTCACGTTCCAGTTTTACCCTGTTTCATACCCTGAGCAGCGCCAGGCAGAGCATGCTCTTGCTGTCTTTCTACTTGCTTTAAGGGACTGCTGTGACTGAGTACTGGCTCTGGGCTCCTGCTTTGTAAAAATGTGTTCTTTTCTGATGTCTTCATGGTTTTATGTATAGTATTTATATGTTTGTGTAGTATCTAGGTCAGATTGTCTGCTTCGCTGGGTCTTCACTGTGGCAGCTCTATTGAACCAAGCAAGATCTAATATAACTCAAATGAGTGCGAGGTTTCATTTTACAGCTGGACAGATAGCAGCCACCAAAAGGGACAGTGCGCCCACGTTTCCTCCCATTCCCATATCCTGACAAATGTGTTCCTGTCATCTGCCTCCCCTATTCCCACACTCCCACAGTGCCTCAAGGCTTGGATTTATTGAACGTGTAGCCTCAGCATGAGCTGATTCAGCTGAAAGCTTCCCTCCTCCCAGACTCAATTAGCAAATACCAAGTAAGTAAATCAGCAGATAGGCTTGTCGAGAGAGACATACGGCAGGTCTGCAGCCGAGTCGCTCTGCCACCAGCGGCTTCCTCTGCCCCCAGCCTGCTAGACACCTGTATTCCTCTTCAGTGCTGTCCATGGTGAAAGCTGCAGCCGAGCAGGGAGCACACTCTGTAATTTATAATCTGAGCAGCAGTTTAGGGAAAACAGCAATTGTGAAATACTTCATAGACCTTAATCGGCCACCAGCTCATCTGTCCTGAAGCCAGCCAGGAGCCATCAAAAATTCTCTAGGCAGACAATACCAGGACTCATATTTACACTTCAGTTATAAGCTTATATCAGTTTAAAGTGGCCATATTTCTTTCAGCAGCTTTAGCCAAGTGCACATTATTCACTCAGTATGTGTTGAAATCTGCAAGTACCTGTCGTGCATGATGGTGGACACTTCACATTGCAGCCTGTGCTCGCTGATGGGAAAACAAATGCTGTGGAATGAGATGTCACAGACAAAAGTCAGCCACTAAAAACTGCTGGTTACAGAAGGCTGGAAAATATGTCAATAATTTAATTACTTCAACTAGTTATCCTAATGGATATGGCAGGTTGGAAAGCCCATTCGTTTCATCTCTGCTGAAAAAATAAGAGAGAGTATATATATATTTTTTTTTTTTTTTTAATTAAATAATAATTGCACTGTAGACTGAGGCAACAGGGACGTCCAATAACTTCCCCCTTATGCCTTTCCAGCTAGAGGGATGCCTGGGGAGGATGGTTACTATTGATATTTTTGCAGGTACAGAATTATCCACCCAGGGATATTGACTTGTGATGTTTTCAGCCAGCTCTTGTGCCAAATGTAACCATGTATAAACTCTTTAAAAACTGCCAGTGGAGGGACAAAGACGCCAAGACTGGCAATTCCTGCAAGTTAACTGCAGGAAACATCCACAGTGCAGACCTTCGGATTCCAAAACTGAACCATGCAAATGATTTCCAGTATCTTTACTTCAGCACTAAATGCAGCAAACTAAATTATGGACATAATTGGTGTATCACAGGAGGAGAATAGAAATCTGTGCTTAATTAGCATCTAGCCATATGAGCAAAAGGATAAGGAGCTCTCAGTTATATTGTTAATTACCTCTTGGTGAGAAGGGAATTAAAGAAACTCTCACTTGAAGCTATAGTTAGTGTTACAAAAGATGTAATGTTGTTGAAATTGGAAACTAAATAATAGGTGCTTATGAAAAAAAGGTGCTTTTGAGATTTTAATCTTTTTATCATAACTATTTACTGTATAAAGTAAAGTTTCTATCCTGTAATAAATTAGAATAATTTGAATGCTTGTATGTGTGGGTCAAAAGGCAGCAGAAAGAATATGTTTGAAAATTTTGCCCAGACTCTGTTCTCAACTCCATGAATAAATGTGTTAAATTTTCTAAAGCGGGGGGGGGGGAGGGGGGCGGGAATTGGTAGGTGGAAGCAATGCGCTGTACATTTAGATCCTACTGTGTGTTGCTGTTTGTTAAATATGATATGATCCATTAGAATATCAGCAGGACCAGTACCAGTGTACTAGAGACAGCGGAGCAATGTTGTCCTCTCACGTCAGGAGGGCGCAGGCGAGGGAAGCTGCAGAATACGCAGTGGCCTGCAATGAACTGGCCAGTCTGCAGAAATAAATTATCTTCAGGCTTGTATTTGTCTGCTAGCCAGCAGATAAACCCGCTCCATGGCTGCAGGCTTGGATCCTTGGAGTCAGATGGAGTGAGATCAAGGCACAGATGCTTTGTGTTGGCTTTCCTTCTCTGTGTATGGAAACACTTGGCGTACCACCCAGGGTCTTCTGCTGTCAAACCCCCAGGGTCAGTCTGTGTCCTTGTAGGACACTGGTCCTGTGCTGTAAACCTGCTGCAGCTCCCCACCCAGCTGACGTTAATTACAGTAATGTGAATTTCTAGAACCACCCCATAAACTGACACAGTTGTGCTTGATTCTTTTCCACCAGAAAGCTGTGAAGGCAGCATCCAAATACCATAGTGCATCAGATGATGAAGAAAGCCAGCAAAACTCTTCTGGGAAGGAAACAGGGCAGCTCCACAGGTGAGCTATGAATCACCATAGTTTTACAGCTCAGTTAAAGCTAGAGGTGTGTTACTACTACCAATATTTATATGTCACTGCCTCAGGGAAGCCTGTTCTTAAGAGCAGGTCATCTGTGACACTGCCGTTGGGGTATATTTTGCTGTGACTGCTGTAGCCCGATATTTTGATTGTGTAGGTTTTCACAGGTTGCAAACAGCAATTACCCTTAAACTGAAAGGAAGTGTGATAGTAATACTCTTCTAATGGAAAAATGCCAATCTACATTTTGCATGCTGTAAATAGTGCTCAGAGAAAACTGTTTAGGCTAAATAAGGGTACGTCACAGCCCAGCCAACTTTATTAGATCCAAGAATGTAAAGAAAAAGCAATCAAAAAAGTGCCATTGAGAATGCATTTGTTGTCACTGAAATGCTCCCGTTTCAGATACAGCTCAAAGCTGTCTGCCTTGTTTTTGTTGAGAATAGCCATGGTGCAGCTATTTCATTATATTTTAAATGAAAAATTTTGTTTGTGTAGTGTGACTAGAGAGGTGCAAGGGGAACAGTCATCTCGGAGCCCTCTCTAAGGAGGTTTGCCACATGTGGTTCCCTGTTCACAGTTATTTCCTTGTTGATGAAAACAACAGAAAGGGGCATTAAAATATGCTTTAAATATTGAAAAATTCCCGATTTGTCTTATCTATTAAATATAACTCAGCAGACTGGGTCGTCGAAGAAAAACGGTGAAGCTGTGCCGAGCTCTGTCTGACCTAGTGGTGTACACGAACTCTGTGGCAGCCCAGGATATAGTAGATGACGGTAAGGCTGCTGGCACGAGACTTACACATGCATTTTTCACCTTTCTGTTTGGATAGGAAACATGTCTGTGTTCTCAAGGTTTCCCTTGTTTTTTCAAAGATGTTTTAAAAGCAGAGTAGTTAGTTACCTGCCCCATTTACTTAAATATGGAGAAAGAGTAAAGCACCACCTTTTCCTTCCTGAAGAAATATCCTTTCCCTTGGTTTCTTACGACCTTCATGTTTTAGTAGCAATTTTAAAAATGAAGCTTTTTCAGGAGAGCCCTTTCCTGGTTTCACAGTTTTATGGAATTTGTCATCATCTTTTAACATTATTGATTTTAAGTAGCATTTAGTAACATGATGGATTTGAATGGTGATAAACAGATATGTTACCTGTTCAGAAAGTGTGCAGTTGTTTCACTAAACACGTTAGAGGCAAAACAGAAATCGAGAAAGTTGCAGAGGGATTTGTGGGAAGGGTCACCAAATGTACGTGAACAAACTGTGTGTGGAATTCTGTAATTACTATAAAATTAATTCCTAGTTTAGTAGAATTTAATGGGAGAATTTAAGGAGGGTGAAAGCAGTGTGGAGAAACAGAGTCCAAGAAATCCTACACAAACATAGTCTTGTAGAGTTTCGGTCTCGTTCTGAGCTGAGAGACAGCTCAGCTTTTTCCACAGGTCCACGTGCAGTTAGGTGGTACTGCTGAACCCATCCGATGGCTCATGGCCCCCTGGAAAGGAGGGCCTGCTCATCAGAGCACAGTACCGCAGCTGCCCTTCATCTAGATCTTGTGCTTTCCTGATCCTAACTGAAGAGATGGGCATGGAGAGATGGTACAGTTGAGTTGGTCTGACTGCTCCCTCGAAGTTGGGCGCTCTTGCCTAGGAAACTCCTCTGGTCAGTCTTTTTCCCAGAGGGCAGAGATGATCAAAGGGGGTCTGTCTAAGGGGATAAAATGCTCAAAGGGAAGACTTACGAATTAGAAAAGATTGCTTGGATTATTTAGGGAAAGGATGAGTTTGCAGAAACCTCTGTCAGAGAGAAATGGGTTGAGTGCAGCTTTTAATGTGTTACAAGGACAAGAGCAAAATCAGAGCCCTGCTGGGCCCATCTTTCCCCCAGCTGTAAGCTCTGCAGTAAGATAGTTTTGATCATGCTGCCTGTCCTGGTTTCAGCTGAGTTAGAGTTACTTTTCTTCCTAGTAGCTAGCATAGTGCTGTGTTTTGGATTTAGCATGAGAAGAATGCTGATAACACACTGATGTTTTAGTTGTTGCTAAGTAATGCTTAGACTAGTCAAGGACTTTCTTTTTCAGCTTCCCATGCTCTGCCAGGTGCACAAGAAGTTGGGAGGGGGCATGGCCCAAGATAGTTGATCCAAATCGACCAAAGGGCTATTCCATACCATATGACGTCATGCTCAGTATATAAACCGAGGGGAGTTAGCCGGGGGGCAGCGATCGCTGCTCGGGGACTGGCTGGGTGTCGGTCGGCGGGTGGTGAGCGGTTGCATCACTTGTTTTCTTTTCCCTGGGTTTTGTTTGTCTCTCTCGTTCTCCTTTTCATTACAATTATTATTATTATTATTATCATTATTATTATTACTATTATTATTTTATTTCAATTATTAAACTGTTCTTATCTCAACCCGTGGGTTTTCTTACTCTTGCCCTTCCGATTGTCTCCCCCATCCCACCGGGGAGGGGGAGGGTGAGCGAGCGGCTGCGTGGTGCTTGGTTGCCGAGTGGGGCTAAACCACGACACTGCCATTAGTAGATTCCTCTATAGATTCTTCATAGCAATGGTGTCTGGGGTTCTGCAGGAGAAAAGGCCCTAGCAATTAGTGTAATAAGCTCTTGCTTGTCTTTCCTTGCAAGTCTGGAAACTTGAGGGTAGAACAAAAGACTCTCCTGGAAGGGGAAACTGGTGCCCTTCAGTTACGCAGTGTTCATGATTTGCATGTGACAAGAAAATCTATCGTCGTAACTTTGGACTAAATCTAATGTTCCCCTTGATTAATACCAGTGCAAATGAGGTCTGAGTTCAGGCCTCTGTCTCCTGAGATTGCTTTGTAACTTGTTCGTTGATTTAACAATACACACAGGATCAACAGGGAACGTGCTATCATTCAGTGAAACAAGAGCCCACCAAGCAGTGCAGCAGAAGGCGGAACAGTTTATGCTTTACAACCAGAAACAGCTTACAAGGGTCTATCCATCAGCCTATCGGATTGACTCCAGCAATTTCAATCCTTTACCTTACTGGAATGTTGGTTGCCAGTTAGGTAGGTGTTGCATGAATAACTTACTTCCCACTTCTTTTGTATGTGCCAAGTAAATATCTTACACCTGAGTCTTCTCTTTCAACAGTGGCACTAAACTACCAATCTGAGGGACGCGTGATGCAATTGAATGACGCAAAATTTAGGGTAAACGGCAACTGTGGTTATGTCCTCAAACCTCAGCAGATGTGCAAAGGTAATGTCCCACTATACATTTATTACTGTAAGTGTTAAGCCTTTCAGAAAATGTCTTCATGGTGAAGTTGCCAAGACAGAAGAAAGAAAAATCAGAACATATGTAGAATCTTTCATATTTCCATAAATTCATAAGCTTATTTTACTTCAGAATTCATATATTTTTTGTCCTCAAAAATGGCGTCTAACTCTCAGACTGTGTAAGTACCAGCATACAATCTCTTGCTGTTATCATAGATATATTTTGAGGGCTCCATCTTAATATGTGCTTAAAAAAAGAAAAGGGCATCCTAGGATAGCCAGCTGCAAGCAAGAAGAACAAGGTAGGCAGTGGCCCAGGACCAAGTATCCAGGACTTGGTCCAGCTCTCAAGCAAGTCAGTGGAATTTTATTCTCTTTAAAATTAATTGGTTCAGTCCTCAAAACACTGTTAGAACAGGAGCCAGTGGTTTTCGGTGTTATACAATGACAATCCTTGCATATTTTGAGGACTTGGGATCTGATTGTGCCCCTGTATCTCTAAGTAATTTTCTCAGTGTGGCCATAAGAAGTAGTGGCATTGATTGAAAGGTACTTGAGAAATGCGAGAGGGAGTCTGGGTACTTGAAGCAGGCACTGCTGCTGCAGGAAGCAGCTTACTCAAACCTTGCTTGTTCTTGTTAACATCTGGGCAGCTGTGTGAGAAACATGATCAGAGTGCTGGTCTGGATTATAACTTTTTTTTTAAGCTACTACTTTACAGAAGAAAGTTTTGTTTTGTGGTTTGTTTTTTTTTTTTTTTTCAAAGGAGTCTTAATCTTGCAAAACCCTATTATTAGAGGGGTCCTTTCTGTCTTTTAATCACGTAAACAAGGGCTGCTCAGCTCAGTAAAGGTTGTAAGAAAGTGGAATGGAATTTTAAAATTCATTAACAGCTGCTCCATACTCTGAGTTACTTGCTAATGACTGAATTTTGGTTATATGTATGCATATTGGGGGCTGATATTTATCTTTTTCCTTACACTTCTCATCCCCTGCCATCTTTTAGGCACATTCAACCCCTACTCTGCTGATCCACTTCCTGCAAGTCCTAAAAAGCAGCTTATTCTGAAAATCATCAGTGGACAGCAGCTACCTAAGCCTCCTGACTCAATGTTAGGAGACAGAGGAGAGGTAAGATACTCCGATACCAACAAATGCTTCCAGGAGAGGTCCTGGAGTGACATGGCAGCACGTGACCCAAAGAAACTTCATCCTTATTTAAATACACCAGTAAATTTCAGATATTGTCAAGCTTTTGGTCACTAAATGCTACATTTTCCCACAGAGTCTGTATCCTACACATGACGTTTAAGAACTAATTTGTTTCGTATTTTGAGGGTGACTTCACCCTGGGCATAGCTCTTGAGACTACAAGCCATACATCAGCTTACACTTCATGAAGCCATTTCCCATGGTTGTGCTACATGAAAATTCATGTGAATCAAACGTTTTTGAATTCTTATATGAATTTAAATTAACTCTCTGCATGAATTTCCTTAAAAGTTGACCTTTGCTTGTGTCATTGGCTTGCTTTTAAAATATCTTGTTTTTTAAAAATAGATAATAGATCCCTTTGTTGAGGTGGAAATTATTGGGTTACCTGTTGACTGCTGCAAAGATCAAACCAGGGTGGTTGATGACAATGGTAAGATAATCTAGCTGATTTCCTCTTCTTAGAGTAAAATATGAAGTAATTATAAATTATTCATTATCTGTTATTACTTTCCAAATTGCAAGGCTTTTTACCTGATGAAATCAAACGATTGTATTTTAATAAACTAATTCTGCTTTCTAGACAGAATTTCTGGTGTGGGGAGACAGACAATCAAGAGGTGAAGGACAAGAACTGTTCAACACAATATCTTTCTCCTGGATTGTTCTTACATCTCCTTTATGCAGAAGTTCCAAATATTTTTTTTTTATTATTTATATAAAATACACGTATAACTTCAAATGAAGTGAAAACAAATCATGTCCTAGGCAGTTTTACTGCCACCTTAGCCTTCATGGGAAGGAGATGAATAACAGAGTGGGATAGTCTGCTGCAGCAGGAGAGGTGGCCATCAGTTCTCATAGGCAGTTGCAAAACCATAGGGAAAAAAGCGAGTAGTTCCTGTTTGTTTTGGTCTGTCTTTAGCCTACCATAGTTTTGCAAAACAACAGCTTGTCTTGGTACCCCTGCCAGCTACCCAACCAGAACCATTTCGTTTGTAAAAGCAGTTGAAGAGACAGATCTCTCACTTTTAATTATACTTACATAATGGAGATTGAGAGCATCTAGAGCTAGATGAGATAAGTAATGAGTATTCATTTGTGTATTTGGTCTGGTTGTTTCTTATGCCTCTTGCTATGCATCATGAAAATTGAGGCTAGTTTCCCAAAAATTCTGTTTGTTTTACAGGGTTTAATCCTGTTTGGGAGGAAACGCTCACTTTTACCATCCACATGCCTGAAATAGCTTTGGTGCGATTTCTGGTTTGGGACCATGACCCTATAGGCCGAGACTTTGTTGGACAAAGAACTCTGGCCTTTAGCAGTCTTGTGCCTGGTTAGTCCCGCTTCTTTTCCTTTCCTTGAGATCTAACTGAAGATCAAACACCTTTCAACTTAAAGTTGAAGATGAGGTTATCAACATAAGATATATGCCTATATCTCTGAGACTTCATGTATGAGCTTGGACAATTCTCCTGGTACCTTACAATGGTATATTCATCATTACTTGAAGGAGTTTGGATGTCTGTGCTTTTGGAAATTGCTACTGGTGTCTTATTTATAACTTGGAGGAAGTTTGTGCTGGGGGGTTTGGAAAACCTGTGAGATCATAACTTTTACTAAAGGCATGAGGTGGTTTACTATATATTTTTCGCTTTTATAGACAGTCGTTGCCAGTTGTGCATAAAATGCAAGCTGTTGATTATTTGTGGTGCAATATATTTGTTTTACTAGGTTATCGTCACGTGTATTTAGAAGGACTGACAGAAGCATCCATATTTGTTCATATAACCATTAATGAGATCTATGGAAAGGTAGGTATATCTGGAAATTTAACATCTCTTATGACTCTTTTTGTTTTAATTCTTCTGATAAAAATGGATTTAAATGTACCACAGGATTTGTGTGGTTTCTAAATGGTTCTTACAGCTTTGGTTTGTGGCATTTTGTACATTGGATTAGCAGTACCTAGCTCTCTGGCACTGATCAGTAATAAAGTTTAAACAAATTATTCAGATCATACAGCAATGAAAAAGCCAATGTCTGATTCTCTGTTGCCCTTAACTTGATGTCTTCATTTGTACTCATATCTGTGTAGGTATCAACATACACTGCTAAGCACCAGCATGCTCAAGGAAGCAAACTGCAATTCCTTATTCGCAGTGTTTTCTCTGAGGAGCACTGAGCCAGGGCACCCGTTCACAGCACACCCGTATCCAGTAAAACACTTGGCTCTCTCCAGCTGAGATACCGCAATAACAGTGCAGGCACGCTTCTGTCGGAGCACTCAGGAAGCAGAAGGATGTAGCTCATAGCGTGTCGGGGGGTTCCTTGCAGGTGATCAGCAAGGAAGGCATAACACACTGTTACTCTAGTCTTAGCGTGCATGTACTTATGAATGTTCTTACTGTTAGCACCTAATAATAATCATGTCTAGATACAGTAAGTACATTTCTTCAGTGTGTTAAACTGATTTTATTTTAGAAGTAGATGTTGAGAACTGTAGCTGCACCAGAACATGGTATTTGACAAGCTATTTTTAGAAGCTAATTTAAGCTTTAAATCTTTTAGGTTTTAGTGCATACATGTTGATTTTCTGCAAGATTACCGATTTTAAAATGTTTTTAAAGTGAAAGTAAAAGTGCAGTGCTTTTTCTCTGCATTTCTGCTTCAACTGCCTTCATGAGCAGTTTACAAGAGGTTATTGGAGATAACTAGCACAAAGAAATTAAGGCCATATACAACAGGATGCTAAAATAAATAGCCCTTTGTAGTGATTAAAAAGAAAGAAAAACACACCAAAAACCACAAACAAAAAACCTCACCTTTTTGAAGGGTATAGGTTGAAAATAACAGTTAGTCCTCAATCTTTCTCCCTTCTGAGAGTAGATTCAGAGAATGTCATGTCAAATATGTAAAACCACAGTTCTGCGAGCACCCAAGGAAAGCTCAGTGGAACAGAGATAGAAGATAACATAGACAAGGCTTAGGGGCTGAGATTTGCTATAGTCCAGATCCTCACTTAACTCCACCACCTTTATACTCACTGATCCTATTAGATCACTGAATGATCTAACGATGGCTCTGTAAACCACTTAGATGTCTGTCTCACTCTTGGCATCCTTGTCTCAGCTCAGGGCCCAGTGTTCCAGTGTACTCGTCCGCTCCTGCCTCCACAAGCGTTCCTCCCGCCAGGGAGGACAGCAGCGAGGCAGTAGAGGGAACAGCACTGACCGTACCAGACCTGTGCATGCTCTGTGTGCAAAGAGAAGCTTTTAGTGTTCAAGGTAGACTTTGTTACTCCTAAATCAGCATCAAAAGAAAAGAATGTAGTAAACAGCTTGGAATGCATCTCCATATATACCTAGATCTGTACACATCTGGGTACACGTGTGAAATCACCTACAGTGTTGGTGATAGTCTGTAGGGGAGCCTGTTTGGCTATTGCTCTTGGCTCATGTGCTCTTCAAAGAAGAAATATACTCAAGAAAAACAGTAAAGAGTAGCTTCAGAGGGAAGGCAAAAGAAGGGGGGAAGACCCATTGAGATTTGATCTCTGTATCACTCAGTCTGTTCATCTAATGCTTGCCTTAATGATGGGCTGTATTATTGTTTCCAATGCAGAAACAAAGGCTGAATGCACATTTGCATCCTTGTAAGTGAGGATATCTGGTCAAGTTTCTGACAGAGCCTGACATTAGGCTAATAAATAGTTTTAAATGATTTGCTGTAGAGGGGTTATATTTACAGCTGATGTACTATTACCTTATTTGCTTGTATCACAGTATTGAAAACATTAGCCAAATGTATTTGCATTTTTTTGCCTTTCAGTGGAGCCCTTTAATCCTCAATCCCAGTTACACAATATTGCACTTTCTAGGAGCCACAAAGGTAGACTTCATTAGCATGCACTTTGCAATTGCTGGGCACAGATTTTTCGAATGGTTCCTGCTCGCATGATCTGCAGCTACCAAACTTGCATCATTCTTCATTCAGACTGACTCTGAAACATTTGAATATTGCTTTGATGAAGCCCATGCATAAAACTCCAAGTTAATGTGTAGCCTGTCACTGCAGTACACTTCTTACAGCCTTGTCATCTCTGATTAGGAGACTTTGAGCAAACTTCTCCTGTAATTGTGGCAGGCTGCCATCCTAATGAGGAGAAATACAGACATGCATGAATTCATGGAGACCTATGCTGATAGTTCCTTGGTCAGAGTAGATGTGAATTGCTTGGTGTGAATTTTTGCTTTGCTGCATTTTTAACTTTGTCTTCATCATTCATAAATACTCTGAAAGCAGCCCTTTTCATTGTACTCATTATATAATAGCATGGACTCACTCGAAACTGTGGTTATTCTTGTCCTTTCAGAATAAGCAGCTGATAGGACTCAGAGGGTTGTTTAACAAGAACTCTAAGCACAATTCTGCTGAAACCAGTGGGCACTATGTACGGAAGCGATCTATCGGTGATCGAATTCTCCGGCGCACGGCCAGTGCACCAGCAAAAGGTAGAAAGAAAAGTAAAATGGGTTTTCTGGAAGCTACTGAAATTAAAGACAGTGCGTCTGAACCAGTAGACTTGAAAGACAAAGAAGGAGTTGTAAGGCGCACAAGCCGGAGTTTGCAAGCACGTCCTGCTTCTATGCCCGTGGACAAATACCTTCTTGTAGGACTGCCGTGCCCAGAAGATGAAACTGCCCAAGATGCCAAAGGAAAAGAAAATGCATCTGGTAAGATGCTTCCAAAATTACTTTTGAATGTAGTAAGTTGAAATAGTCTACTAGAGGCTTAGTTCTGCGGTCCCTATGCAAATAGTTTTATTCAACTCAAATAAGAGTTACTGGGCAAAATTACATATGCTTGAGTTTGTAGTATTTTAACAGCTCCTTAAACTTTTTGATAAGTGACAGCCTGGAAAGCTGTCTGCACTCCAAACTAGGCAAATGCATTACAATAATTCTTGGAAGTGCTCTTAAAAGGGCACTTGCTAAATTTCTTTTTGTAATTTAAGAACCAACCTTCAATTACGCTTTATCAATTTCTGGTTTGCTACTGTCTGTTTACTTATGAAAACAGAGCTGCTGGCGTGGGTTTTTTCTCCCCATTTTCAAGGAGGAAGAACAGCATGCAGCATACATGTTTGGAAATAGCATGTGTAAAGACTAACGCAGACTTTCAAATAGATGTAAAAGGGGTAAAAGTAGGTCAAGCTTTCTATCCAACAGTCTTGATATTCTTCTCTTAACCTAGGTTACTTAATTTGATTAATTTATATGGAAAGCATGTATTAGGATAAAGCCCGCGTCTTATATTATTGATACGCAATACAATTTAATTCTTAAAATAGCTTTTTTCTGAGTGTATTCAGCAATAATAGTTCTGGTTTTGAAATCCAGTTATTTCCATGGCTACAGCAAAGTTAGTGCTTGACCTGCCTAATGTTTGATTTACTGGAATACTTAAGTAAGTCTAGGAAGCTTTGAATACAGTGGCTGTAATTCATTAGACCTGCTGTCTCCACTCGGAGCTTGTCCCTAGTCTAGGGCGTCTGTACTGCTTTTTGGGGCTGGTTTTTGTTTGTTTGGGAAGAGCGTGTGCACTCATACAGGCTGTCCCCGTGAGGCTGCAGGGCTAGCCAGATCCTCAGCTTCTGGTCAGTTCTGACAGCGCAGCATTTCTGCAGTTAGTCCTGCAGAGCTCTTGCTCAGCTGGCGCAGGGCAGCCAGAAGCACTGCCTGTCTTCCTTGGGAAGATGCAGAGAGCGCACTGAGAACCTCTCTTGGCTGGGGGGGTGACGGAAATGCTGCTCTGCTCTGGATATTCTCAGCTGTGGAGCAGCAGCTTCCACCAACCACAGGAGCCACCCTAAAATAGGAGAACTGCCAGGTACAGATGAGGACGTGTTGTTCAGCCACCTTTGTTCTACTTGCCCGTATCAGTGGCTTCAAAAGAACAGATAATCTGGACATTGTCTTGTAGAAGTAGTTACTTAGGAGAAACAGCAAGCAAAATCAAACCAATTCTTCTTCTACCACCCTGAGAAGAAACTGTAGACAGGAAAAAGGACATTCCTAGTAAAGGAAGTTAACTCTGAAATGCTGTATTTTAAATTGAAAGATCCTGCAGATAAGCCTGTGAAGATGATACAGCTCAGCCATTCTTTGCAACAAATTTAATCATTTCTTAGATATTTCTTCAGATGCTACAGACAAAGACACAAAATTCTTTTAGAAGAAACTTCCACGCTTTTTGGAGGTCACAGGTATTCACTTAATAACCTTTGCAGAAAACACAGGCCCTGGTGAGATGGCCTAAAAAGCTGTCACAGGGAATGAATCCTGCCCCTTCTAACTATGAGAGGACTAGATCCTGTCCTCTGGAGTTTCTGTAGGTCTTGCTCCATAACCCCTATGGAGGAGGACTGGCCACCTCAGGCATAAAGAAATGAGACATGAAGAAGATGAAATTCCAGACGGAGTCCTCTCCTGTCCCTGAGGGACCTTCTCCCTTCTCTGTGCTGCAGGGCCATCCATAGCTTAGTGGTGGACATAAAGAAAAGCAGCTTGGGCCTTTTTTTTTTTTTTGTGGAAGCACTTGCCTTGAATTGTGGTAAGAAAAGGTACAATGCAGCCTCGTGCACGTACAGGAATAGGCCTGGGTATTCTCAGAAAGTAAGTTCAGCCCAAGTATTTCAGACTGGGAGGTGGCTTCACCCTCGGGGAGGTACTAGTCAGATGAAGTGTTCATTATTGCAGGATGCCGTGAAGAATGGAAAGGGCTGGCTGTCCAACAGAGATCTTTCTTGCTAAAATACTACGGCTGAACATGTCTCTGCTGTCTCAATTGGAATTACGCCAAGTGGACAGTGTGCTGTCCATTTTCTCCTCTGTTCTTTATAGGAAAAAAAAAATCTACAAATCAAAGAAATGTACATCTCTTCCATCCTTATGTAGGAACACTGGAAAGCTTGGGGAGCTTTTCAGATTTTGGAGATCAGCCTTTAATGCCATGTTTGTTAAAAGTAGCTCTTACTGTACCGGGAGGGTTCAGTCACTGTTAATGAATGATCAGGGCTTCTCTTGTTTCTTCCTAGGGTACCTGATTTCTAGCGAATGTTAGAAACAGTATATATTATGCCAAGCTTACTTCTATAGTCCCTGCTTAATTAAAAGCTCCAAAGGAGTGAGTCATGGAGCTTGGATTTGGCATATAAAGACAAGTAAGATTTGGTGGAGGAAATACCTAATGCTTATTTTTCATGGAATTCAAAATCTTGCTCTCTTATGAATGCAGTATGCTGGTAGAAGATCAAAAATTAAATCCTGAAATTGTAACATTTTACAATAACTACGTGTAAAAAAACACTGTCTGGAGTCCATCTACTTGATGCTTTTTACTCAGCTCTTTTAAGCATGCATCTTGTTTCACAGTATTATGTTTTTTAACAGAGCTGTTTTGTTCTGTCTTTATTGCCATGCTTCTTTATAGTACAAATCTGAATAGGAACACAGCTGAAGGTAATACCATGTGCAAGCTATGATATGGTACCTCATTAACATTATTTGCAACAAATATTACATCACGTGCTTGATGTAATAGACATTCAAAGGAAGTTTCAATGAAGTGCCTGCAGTTGTATTTTTCCATTTATTCATATCACACAGATAATTTGTACTAAACCTGCACAACCCCATAATTAAGTTCTGTCACAACTGTACCTAATTTTGCATTCTCCATTTGTCTGTCTAAGGACAAAATAGTTGTTAATAAACAGAACACAATATTGGGTGCAACTAATATGTTTCTTATTTAATTTAGCCAACAGTGATGACAATACAAACGAGAAGGAAACAAACTTGAAAGAATCTGTTTTTACATGTTCTGAGAAAACAGGAAATACTTCAAATTTGGCATCTCAGTTGAAGAAGGAGAATGACCAGAAGGAGACCACAGTTGACTCTCTAGTACCACCTCCACAGGAGCATCCTGAAAATTTAGTTTTTGCAAGTGGTGTAGCTGAAACAAATCACCTCATAGACTATCAGGAAACCAATCTTTCTGATGAAACTGTCCCTCTAATGCAGGGCTCTGATTTTGAAATTTCCACAGAAAAAACAAATGACAAAAACTGTGCAGACAATAAAAAGGAAGATGACACAAAAGGTTCTAAGGAGGAGAAAATAACTCCTGTGGGGACTTCCCTTTATCAAAAAGTAGAGATGGAAAATCACAAATATGACATCATCAAGAAAAACACTGCAGCACCTCTTTCTTTGACAGATATTTCTTCTACCATTTGCTCTGATGTTCCTGATTTGCACTCAGCTTTAACCATACAAGACAGTGACATTTCTCGCCTTATAGATGAAGTTTCTTTAGCAAATGAGAGCGAGATGGATAGCGCTGTCTCAGCACTGATCAGACAGTTTGATGTCACAGATGACCAAACTAATCTTACCGCAGTCTCAAGCCTCCATGGCGCTAGCAGCCAGACCTTCAGTGTGATGGCTGCCCACCCACACATGCTTACTGCGGATCTTGACAGTCCCTGTAAGCACAACTTTATTACCACAAAATCCATCAAATCCCCTTTATTCTCCACTCCAGATACTACCATGTTCTCCAGCCCTGAGACTGCAGAGTATTCTGTGTACACAATCATCCATGAGGCAACTCTTACACCAGCTTGTGAATGTAAGACCCACAATGAATTAGTTTGCAAGAAAAAGTTAAACAGTGTAGAAAATAACTTGCCTAGCTGTCTTTGTCCTTCGCCTCTCTCTTTGCGAAATGCAAATCCCAAAAGAAAATGTGGAACAAGCTGGGAAGCCCCCGAATCTGCCAGTTCTTTTGCTTCTAATAGCCTCATCTTTGCGGAGACGCTTGTTGACCCTCCCACTGGTGAAAATTCAGAAAGCAGCAGCCTTGTAGAAGTAGATGGGGATTCTCAAGATCTCTTGGTAACTGCATGTGAGTACAAAAGGGAAGACATGAGCCAGTTGGCTTCCCCATTGAAACTGAGGCAAAAGCAGGACACTGGGCATGGTGGTGAGAGGACCTCTGGGAATAGCGCAACTGTTGAGCTCTGTGCTGCTGCCCTGGACTGCTCGCATAACTTCAGGACTGCAGGGAGTCAGCTCCCTTTTCCAACATGTGAAAATGTCAGCTTTTTGTATCATCGTCGTTCAGATAAGCAGAAAAATGTAATGTGTACCTCCGAGAGATCCCAGCTCGACGTACAGTCACCAGTGCTCAAAAATGCTTTGGCTTTCCCACCTCCGTCAGCCATCAAGCAGACTAGCCCTTGCAAATCCAAGAGTCTCGGTGACTTGACGTCAGAGGATATTTCCTGCAATTTTGAAAGTAAGTATCAATACATAAGTAGAAGCTTTATCTCATCAGGCATGAGAGACAAGAAACTTGCTGCTATGAGGAATATGAGACCACATTCTACGGATGCTCTGACGGAACAGCTGAGGAAGCTGGTGTCCCTGGACCAGGAGGACAGCTGTCAAACACTGTACTCCAGGCAGATTGATGAAGACTGCCCAAAGGCACTGGTCAGAAAACTCTCGTCCAGAAGCCAGAGCAGAGTGCGGAATATAGCCAGCCGTGCCAAGGAGAGGCAGGAGGCCGCCAGCAAGCAAAAATCTTCTAACACAAGTAGCATAGCAGGTGTCGTCCTTCGGAACAAGCCCTCAGCATCTCCTCACGTTATCAACAGGCATTCGACAGGCTCGTACATAGCCAGGTACCTGAATGGCTTCCCTGGCGAGGACGCGGAGGGACGAGGAATACCGGAGGGCGCGTGCGCTGCTTTGCACTACGGCTGTAGCGACCAGTTGTATACACACGATTCTGTTGTGCAGCTGGAACCCAGTAGCGATGATAAGCCTGAAATTTATTTCCTGCTGAGACTGTAGATTGTATAAATGTACATCTTCAATGTTTACAAACTATTTCATTCAAATGAAGGATTTTTAGCAAGAAATACTGTTTTGAGGGTTTAAATTATTTAGAAATGCAATTTCAAGCTAGTGATTCAGTCATGATTTAATGTGCCCTTTCTTGTCAGAGCTTATGTAAATAGAAACCATGTTCCATCCTTATGTATGTATTACTTTGATTTAGAAATTATAAAGTGAAGTAGTCTGGGGACTATTTACATGCAGTAAGCATTTGCAGCATTTTGTATTTGTAATTCATGTCATTTTTAAGTTGAGCACGTCTGTGCTCCAAAGCCCAGCACTGCAATGAATACAATAGTATTCTGTTCTCCTGATGTCCTATCCTGCTGTTTGGAAAAACATTTTTAGTGATCACTTTTGGCCTTTCGTGCAAATTCTGCTAAGCGTAGTGCTTTCTGTTATTGGTAACGTCCTTGGGGTTAGACTGCTGAACTAGGACTCATTCTGCCTAACAAACAGCAGTCCCAGAATGAGACCCTTCGTTAGCACCACTGTTTTCACTCTGACTTGTACTTAATTGTTAATTTTACATGTTTCCATGTATGAACTATGATTCTACAGCAAACAATTTGTAGAATTAGGCTTAGTCCAAATTTGTGAGTAATGCGTAGATTTGTCTTCTGCCTGCTCTGTGAAGTATAATAACAGTTGTCTTCCTTTTTGGTCACAGGGCAGAGTGAAATGTGGGAATAATTCTGCATTTGTGAGTGGAAAACACTTAATTTCTGCATATTTTGTTACGTATTTTTGCTGTTGGTTGTGTGTGTAGCTTCAGTACAGTAGCAGATCTGTTTTCTGTATATTTGTAATTTTATTCCTAAATTGTTGACAGTCAGTGAAATATTTAAAGCTGACATGATAGAGTAACTATTTTGACTGTCCATCTTCATCTTTTTCTATGAATGCTGAAAGTTAATTGAATGAGTAATCTCAAACACTTCCCTGTAGGGAACAACATAGCTTTATTTTGGTTTCAAGATATTCTTTGCCTTTGCTGTAAGTTTTTTCTTATGTGTAAAAGACATACCTTTTTCCTCTTTCTTTTGTAATGCAGAGTATTATTATTATTGAAAACATCATTAAAATAGATTTTTAAGCACTTGGTTACATGTTTACTGAAACTGTAGCAAATACAATTATGCTTAAACTAACTAGTGATTGCAGACATCTGTCTTGTCATGAGCTTGCAATAAGGTATTAGAAAGGGAAAAAATTCCGTCGTTTCACATGATGGTAATGGTTCTTAGCTAGAAATCTGCAGCTGAGCTCTTTCTCTTTTCTGGGTGGGAAGCCACGTTTATTGAGTATGTCTAGCTGCCTGCATATTCCCATTTTGTGCCATTAATGGTCTAACAGATGCAACTGGCTGTTGTTTTGATCACTTGGGAGAGAACAGTATATTTTCTAAACAAAAAGCATTTTTTCATGGACGAACATACCCAGATGCCGGATTAATCCCTTAAGCTTTAGACCTGAATTTCTATCGCGGTACTTTTGACACAATTTGGAAGGTGTGATTGAAGCAGTCTCTAACTTCAGGGAAATTCAGAAGCTCTGTGCCTTGCAGTGCCGGAACTTGGGCCGGTCCTTCCTGAGAGAGAGATGGCTTCAAGTTTTGACTTGCCTGTAGATTGTGTGCTGTGGTAGTTTAGAGACAGTTTCCAAGTGAAAGATTGGATGTGTGCAGGCTGTGATCCACTCCGCTGAATGCTGCGTGCCACAGATGCTCACGCACTGTATCCAGATACGTTTATTTGTATTAATAGAACCTATACATTCTTTAGAAATAACTGCCATTAAAAGTGCCTTGTAATTAAGCAAATGATACCATCATTTGCAGGAGACAAAAGAACTAATTTTGACTTGAAGGTTGTTTCTAGCTTTAATTGGAATTAATTTAGAAAATTTGTATGGTGTGTGCAGGAGGTCAGAACAGATTATTACAGTGGTCTCTCATGACTTACTTTCCTCTTAATTTTAGGAGTTAATTCAGATGGGGACAGTTCTTTGTGTGAAAATGAAATTTGACTAGTGAAACAGGGCAGGATTTCTACGGTGTAGGCTCAAGCCAAAGGAAGATCTGACTCAGTAGTCTTTCCTGGCTCACTGGGCTTAGTGTTGTTTTTTCTGTCTCACTGAGATTCGAGTTGTATTTTGTTTGCACAAGTTTCTTTTTGGTGGTGTAGCATTGGGATGTGCCAAAACCTTCTAACTTCTCAGTGTTGGAATACTCTGAGCCTTGAAGAACTCGAGTCGGAGTATTCAAGATGCTCAAAGGTCTTGTCATCTAGCACAGGTGAGGAGGCAAAGAGTACTTACGTTAGCTGCCATGAATTTCTGTTCTTGAGTAATCTGTAGGGCAGTTTGTGGGCCTGGACATGGAAAACTGATAAGAAAGACTATTTTTATGTCTGTTTGCAAAGGTGATATGAGAGAGAAGTTTTCAGTCTGCAGAACTTTAATTTCAATGGATTGTATTCAGAAATGGATTTGGTCCTTAAATGTATGTCTTCAGTGCATGAAGTATTCACGAAATCACAAGTGGTGAGTACAGGAGCGTGAAGATACCTGTGTTACCAGCTATGTCTGCACAGAGAAGCTTGATGAAGTATTTTGAATATTGGAAGCAAGCATTCTGTATAAAATGTTTGAATTGGAGAGGGGTCTAAGCCAAAGTCAGAGATGATATGAGATATTATCTCTTGCTTTTATGTTCATAATTGTAAAAGAAAAAAAGATTAGTAGTAAACATAAAAAGTCAATGGTATTATTTTGCACATATAATACATTTGGATTAAATTTAGTATTTTGTATTAAAGCAAGTGAAGCAGGTGTCTTTACAAGATAACCATTTGACCATCTCTCTCTCAATTTACTAGAAATGGAGAGCATTCGGACTCTGGAAGGAAGACCTTGAGATCCAGAGGAGCAGAGTCCCTACTACCCTTGCAGAATAGGCAGGTGAAGAATGCTTCCCAGGACTGACCTGCCTTCTGTTTTCCTGCCAGCTGGCGTAGGGTCCAGGCCAAGTGCAGTCCTGTTTCTCTTTGTGTACCAGGTCAGAAAGTATGTCTAACCCCAAAGACACTGGGGCTATTCCTGTGCTTACTGTTAAGTATCTGGTTAAGGCCTTCATAGAATTAGGAACCGTTCTATCACCAGATGTCAAAGATGCTTGAAGTTAAATTTCTGTTTCTTTTCCAGATGAGAGTGTGTATAAACAACAATTTACCCTTTGCTTAAAAGTATCCATATTGCTTCTGAATCTGGAACTTAACAAATAGTAGAAATGTAGGGCAGGGACAAAAGATGGAACAGAAAATTAAAGACATTGTTTATCTGATAAACTATAAGCTAGTACTTTTTTGTGTGCTAAGTGGGAGGTTAAGATGCATTGGAGATGGGCAGACATCACTCTCCAGTGAAGTCACTTGGTATAAACCCATTATTTTAAAGGAGATCTACTGCATTCTGTACCAGCTTATATTCTCGCTTCCCATGGATTTTATATCTATTCAAGATTTCTATTATATGTTCAGTTTTTAGCTTAACCCTGTGAGCTTCATTTTCTTTCATGGAATGGAAGGGATATAAACAAAAGTACATTCCTATGGCGATGAGAACTGTAATTAGTGTATAATACCAGTCTGTTACAGGCAGTGTCTCATTTCTAAGTACGGGGCCAAACACATCTGTGGTATAACTAAAAAGCGATCAGGGGAGCTATACTAGGGATAAATTTGGCTTATTAGATATAAACTCTTTGGCATGTTAAAGCAGTGTGTTTTGGTTAAATACCACCCACTTTTTCCATGAAATTCTGATCCTTGGCATAAACTTGAAAATATGGCATATTTGGTCCATGCGTGCCTCTGGGAATCGCTGCTGCTGCTGTGTGTGCACAGAAAGCAGCTGTGTGAGAGCGGACGGGCTAACTGGTGCTGAGGTCGGGCTCGCTGGCTGTGGCATGACAGGCTGGGGAGCAGTTTAATTCTGTAGCTGCCAATTTCCAGAAGGAAACGGGCAGCCTCTTTGGGATGCTTTTATGAGCCTGGAAGCATGCTGCCAACCCAGCCAGTGGTGATGTTCCCGTCGTGAAGATGGCCTGGCACATCTGAAAACTGCTGATCCTCTCGTATCTGGAGGATGATGTGATGTCACCGGTGGGTATTAGTAGTACGAGTCCAGAACTGGTGTGATGTGACATAGTCGTGGTCTAACGTGGTGATACTCTCAGAATTATAAAAAGCAGTTTGTCTCACTGTGAATTTGTGCTGCAGGAATGATTGCAGTGTCAGAGAAAATCTAACCCGGAGGTAATACGCTTTATACAGCAATGCTAAAATGTGATGCTGAATAACAGTTGGAATGGGACAATTTTGGAAAACTAAGAATGCTTGCTTCAGTAGCCTTGTGTATTGGGTAATACAAGGCAGGGATGCTGTGTCAAGAAAGATAAGCACTTTCTGACCTCATCTCAGTCTTTAAACCTCTGTGAGCATCTGGTATGTAGATTACAAGAAGCATGGTATAGAGCCAGGATTTTTAGATGTATGGATAGAACAGACCAGCAATCTGCAATTCAGACACTCATAAAGCCATTCGTTTTTTAGTCCTTCCCCAAAATTAATTAAACCATGTATGAACAAGGCTGCAGCTTTTTGAAAATCCATCTAGTAAAGCCTTTTTTGGTACAGAATCTGTTGCAAACTTCAACTTATTCCAATGCTGATTACTCTCAGTGCTTAAAAACAAATATTTCTGGTTGATATTTGTTTAGCTTCACTTTCCACCATGGAATTATGTTTTATCGGACTGCTCAGTTGAAAGGGCTCTTGCCACGCAAGTTTCTCTCTCATAAACATGAAGTCACAGCCTTCTCTGACATCCTACATGGATCAAATCCCTGAAGTCTCTCTTTTTAAAATATTTTATTCATTCCTGGAGGTCTCCTGTGAAGGTTATAAAGTTTCCAGCACCGTTGAAGAATTGTAGGCACCAGAACCAGTTGCAGCATGTCAGGGGCGGTTATGTCAGTGGGAAGCATGGAGATAACATGATTTGTACCAGATTGTGTTTATATTTATAATGCGAGGGCATTTAATCTTTTTTGGCTGCAATATTGCAGTTGAAGCATCTGTTCAGTGGGTATCTATCATGTTGCCCAATTTTTTTTTTTTTTAATTCTTCAGAGGGTGGAGGTCTACTTTTGTAAATACAATTTGCATTTTTCTCCTTCTGAGATTCATTGAGATGCGTATTTTTCTTTGCTACCATCTTACCTTGCTGTCGAGCTCAGAAATGTGCTGTTTATTATTTCACATGACTCAAATTTTTGTGTCTTCTGCAAACCTTAATCATTACCAATTTAACACATTTTTTTTCAGGTCATTGATGCAGCACAGGGCCAATGTCATAAGTCTTACAGGACTCCAGTACAAATGCTCTTGCTCACCACTGATTCACTGTCCGTAGCTCCATTTGGACATCTGGCTGCTAACCAGCTTTGTGCTCTTCTAGCAGGTCTCATAGTGACTATGTATCATTCAAGTCTCTTGATGAAAATACCACGAAGCATCTGATTAAATGCTTTATGGAACACTAAACACATCATCATCAATCTTACCTGCATGGACCGAAGTGTTGTAATTCACAAAAAACAAGATGTCCAGTAAATCTAGTTTCTTTAATCCCATTTTGTTTGAAATTATATTACATTACCCTCCTTTAACTCTTTCTAAAGAAATATTTCCTTAATTTTTTTAAATTACTTTCATTACTTTGCCCAATTTTTGTATCAGTCTCTTAGGCAAGAGTTATTTCTCTTGTTGCATATACACTTTTAAATATTGGTACATATTAGTTTCATTTCAGCCCTGTGCAACTTTCTGAACAGTTGAAAATTGAAAAATTAACTATTGAGGCATCTCCCTCAGCCAGTTATTTTTCAACTCTTGGATGCAAGTGCCTGTTGATTTGAATATGTTTTCATTTGCTATTTTTTCTGTCATTTTCCCTAATTCTGAACAGAATAATTGATTGCTGTGAACTCTTACAAATAATGACAAGCTCTTGTGTATGTCTATTCCTAAACAATCAATCAATGGCCAGGGCCAAGATTTCTTTTGCATAGTGAAGGAGTGAGCTATAAATAAATTGCATGAATGGCTAAGTGCTGTTGGAAACTTTGACCATGTTAAGATCATGCCTTTGCTGAAAGGGGTGGTGTTTATCTCTTCTGCAAAAGAATGAATGACCTCTATGAAGATGAAAAGCCAGTGCACTGAGAACGATGCAAAACTCAAAAACTCTTTTGATTATTTCATACTCTTATTTCAGAAGCTCAATTGTGAAGTAACAGAACACAAACCCAAACAAAGGTATTACTCAGTTCAAATCCTTTCTCTCAAAAGAAAAAAGAAGTGCCTTTTAACAGATTCCTAACTTCCGTAGTATTTTGTTTCCTATACCATCAATAGCAATTGAAAATAGATTATTCTCCTCTGAAACTTCCTTTTCAAGCTGTCTTCCATCCTAACTGCACATAGGTATAAATTAGCTGGAAGAAACAATTTTTCTTCACTAAGGATCTGTACTGTTCTAGTATGTCTTGCCAAGTATTTTTAAAAGCAAGAATATGTTACGAATGCTGAAGGTGTTTCTACCCTATCTCATCTAATGCATACATTTATTGCCTAGCGGGAAAAATCAGAAGAGGGGAATAAGCAATTATTTTCGCCTGGTAAAGGCTGGTGGTTCACATCCTGGGTTAGCAGGCCTAAATTACTTTTCTAGTTTATGAAAGAATGCATAAATTAATCTGTTCAAGAATCTGCAGAGAACATTTAATAGCAGAAAACATGAGATTGGAATACTACTTTTAAGAAATTATATTTTTTTTAATTCAAAAGCAAAAAGGGTCTCTATTTACCTTTAAGTGATTGTTTACTGGAATATCGACTGCCCCTGCTTTTCAGAGCAGTACAAAATACTCCTGGTGTTAGGGACCCAATTTCACATTCTTCACTCTTGGCAGAGGAGCCTGTGTTCTGATAGAAATGCACTGCAGAGAGGTAAAAAGATCTGCTAGAAAGTTTTTCTGTTTCTTCTATTCATCCTAACAGGCTGAGGAGGTGGTTATTGCCCAGTCAGATTCACCACTGATGTATCGAACAAGAAGTGAAGCAGTAGCCAGAGGAGTGATTTATGTGTGGGCAATGGGACGGGGAAGGCATTCACTTTAGGCATTAGAATGCGTGAGAAACAGAAGTAAATATGTTGAACAATATTTTTGAAAGCATTTGTTTTGTTTTGGCCAGTCATGCTGCATTTCAGCAGTGCTGAGGTGGTGTGACGTGACTGATATGGCTTATGAGATGAGGTGATAAATCACGTTCATCATTCATCAGTAACAATTTAATTCTGTATTTTCAAGATCGGGTGTTGTAAAGTCTGCCTTTATAGCTCGGAGGGAATGGCAAAGCTGCCCAGTGCTCAAGGTGGGGTTACTGCTGTCCAGAGAAGCCTCAGCTTCTCCAGGATAGCTTAAAAAAAAAAAAAAAAAAAAAAAAAGACCAAACCACCAAACCATAACGCAACAAACCCTCAGTTTTTCTTCACTGCAGTTCTTGTATCAGCTGCTGCGAAGCTTCCTACTGTGAGGGCAAGCATGAGGTGACGTGTGGATGCTGTTTGGATGCTAACGAGCCCAAGGCTGGTTTTGTTGCTCTCCCCTTGCAAAAGGGTGACCGGTTGTTAGTGTGCCTCTTTCTGCCCATGTCCGTCACCGTGATTACCGAGAGCTGGTGCCGCAGGGCACTGAGGCTTGCTGCAGCACTTCTGGGCACCCGCTTTCCTGAGCGTGGGCTATGGGGGTGGGGAGCAGGGCACGTGGGGGGCACACCAGCAGCCAAGGAGGTTTCCTTACATCCCAGGCTCTGCTGCGTGCCAGAGCCCAGCTTGAGGCAGACCAGGGGCTCAAATGGCAGGTCTGATCCCTGGGCTTGGGTAGCTGCTTCATCCTCGAGTCTCTGATTTCACTCTGAACAGGCATCTGTGTGAATTTGACTGCTTACAGGATCATAAATCCTTCTAGTAAGAAACATATTTTGTATCCTAAAATGTTTTGGTCAGAGAGCTTTCTTCATTAGTTTCCCATTCCCATCTTAAATAAGATTAAGTTGTAAAAGAATAAAACATTTCATTTTTAAAAAAGTGAAAGCCATAGAACGAACAGCCAGAATTTCCCCTAGAAGCATGTTGGGTCAGTTTTATTCTTGGACTGATGCTCATTTGGATTCATTTTGATAAGATTTTAATGCTATTACTATTTGCAACAGGGAAACCAATGTTCAGGACCCTCAGTCCACACGTATGAGACACTGTGGCAAAGCGATTACACTGATTACAGATCTGGTTAGACATGCAGGAGGAGAAATAAATTGAATTTCTATCAGAGATTATCTTTTAAAGTCCTGTGGTGATTGAGATAGAAATAAATGAAAATGGGCAGTGCCTGCGCTGGCCTAGTTGAGCATGGATTTTTTTTTTTTTTTTTTTTTTTTAATTTATAAAAAGGCACAGAAGTTGAAATGTGTTCTTTAGTATGTGAATTTAGTATCTGGTGTAGCTGTGGACCAAACAGGCGAATTCTCAGTCCAGGTACAGCTTACAGCTGAATTACCTCTCCTTCTCTTGCTGTCTGTTCACACGTACTTTCATGTCAGATGTACAAGTAGGTATTTGTACATATAAGAATGGGTCATGGAAGGGGAGAGAGGGCAACTGTAGCTGTTGCAGTGGCTTTATTAGCCCTTTGCTTAAAAACAGTTGGGTTTTTTTAATATGTAAACCCTTTGCAACAGAGACTTGTCTTTATGTATGACTTGATTCAATCACTGCTGTAGCCCTAACAGTATTTCTAGGGTCCAGATCCAGCCTGAGGAGTACGGTCAGCCTCTTCCGCAAGTGGAATTACATAGATTGAATGCCTGCCTTTGCTGCTTTGGTTTACGTATATGTGTGTACCCTAGGGGTAAGGAACGGTGAAAATGGTCTAAGGGAGTTTGAGATTCTGAATTGACTAAATTTGTACAAGTTGCTTTGCTGAGCGCTTGCAAATAATGACACCACGAGTGGGAACTCTGGTGTCTAACAGCCCAAAACTTTGGGTCTAGGTCAGTGCAGGGGTCTGGAACATCTCCGTACTCCTCGAGTGGTGCGACATGCTTCCCGGAGGCTGCGCCGTTGATGGCCCAGGGCACCTCGCTGGTTCCCACTCGCACTGTGCGTGGTACAAGAGAGCAGAAGGTTTCAGGAGGAAAGCCCCCCAACTTAGGCAAAACATTCATGCAGCGTGGCGTGGGACTTTGTGTTGTTTCTCTGCTGTGACCGGTGCTAGAGATAAAGCACTGAATTAGATCTGCTCCATCGCCTTTGTGTGACAGTTATTTCCCTGAAGCTCTGTTGTTCCCGGTTCATGCAGTGTTCTGTAATGGCATTAGTTGGATGGTTAATTTAAGTACATCTGGATATAGACTTAAATTTGTCAGTAAAGTCAGACAGTATTTATGTGATCCCGTTTTAAGGAATAATAGTCTTAAGGAAGCACGTTTTTAAGGGAAACAGATGTCTTGAAGCAGATGATTAATTCATGCTTAGTTTTCAAGCACTCATTTGACTTACAGGCTTTTTAAAGTGGATTCTTTCTTTTAATTCAGTGCTTCGCATCTTAAACATTTATAGTCAAAATCTTATTTCAGTTAAAGATGTATTAGTCTAAAGTGACACTTTTAAATTCAGTGGAGAAGTTTTGCTGAAAATCAACGCTGCTGAGAAAACAGAATATAGAGAGTTGCAGAGTGTCTGCAAGTCACGTTAATTTGACTTTTTTATTTTCAGCACTGCTAATGTTTTCTCCAGTAAAATGAAAATTTAGTTGCATCCAAGTGGATCCTCTTGCAGGGCAGAGTTCAGCAGAACGAGGGAACACAATCAAGTGCTAAATTTGGGTTCTTTAAGTCAGTGTGGAGCGGGGCATAACTGCTGAGGTTGATGGAGTTTCCCCAGAGGTATGCTAGGATGGGGGTCTGTTTCTTGACTGCTTACCCAGAGCCAGTCCATTTAAAGCTGTTCAAAAGGCTAACACTAGAGATGGAAGTTTGATTTAAAATGTTTCAGGTTTCTTGTACTCTTCCATATCTGATATTCAAATAGAGGTGACGCTGAGTAAGAAGATGGTAATTAACACCCCTGTATTTATTTTGTCTTGGGACTAAGATGTTAAATATTTAAATTATATGCCTAGCCTTCTTAAGGGTGAGGGTGCCTGTGCTGTTTTGAATTAATTTAAATAAATAGTAGCAATGTTGACCTGTGTGGTGGGTTGATCCTGGCTGGACACCAGGTGCCCACCAGGGCCGCTCTGTCACTCCCCTCCTCAGCTGGACAGGGGAGAGAAAATACAGTGAAAGGCTCGTGGGGCGAGATAAGGACAGGGAGATCGCTCAGCAATTACTGTCATGGGCAAAACAGACTCGACTTGAGGAAATTAGTTTAATTTATTACCAGTCAAATCAGAGTAGGATAATGAGAAAATAAGAACTAATTCTTAAAACACCTTCCCCTCACCCCTCCCTTCTTCCTGAGCTCAAGTTCACTCCTGCGTTCTTCATCTCCTCCCCTGCTCCAGCGTGGGCTCCTCTCTCCATGGGTCCACAGGTCCTGCCAGGAGCCTGCTCCAGCGCAGGCTTCCCACGGGGTCACAGCCTCCTTCGGGCACGTCCACCTGCTCTGGCGTGGGGTCCTCCACGGGCTGCAGGTGGATATCTGCTCCACCGTGGGTCTCCATGGGCTGCAGGGGGACAGCCTGCCTCACCATGGTCTTCACCATGGGCTGCAGGGAAATCTGTGCTCCGGCGCCTGGAGCACCTCCTCCCCTCCTTCTGCACCGACCTTGGTGGCTGCAGGGCTGTTCCTCTCACATGTTCTCACTCCTCTCTCCGGCTGCAGTTGTGCGGGTCTTTTTTCCCCCCTTCTATGTTATCCCAGAGGCGCTACCACCGTCGCTGATGGGCTCGGCCTTGGCCAGCGGCGGGTCCATGTTGGAGCCAGCTGGCATTGGCTCTGTCGGACATGGGGGAAGCTTCTAGCAGCTTCTCACAGAAGCCACTCCTGTAGCCCCCCTACCTCCACTACAAAACCTTGCTGTGCAAACCCAATACAACCTGCACTCCCACTTTTTTCCTATAGCTTGAGTGAGAACCTAGTTATGCATAGCATTTGCATAAAATGAGGCTTTCGCATTAATCAGCTGCACTCCTAACCCTGGAAGATAATCGTTACGATTTTCTGGTTTGATGTGTGTAGTCAGTGGGTAAAGGTGCAGCCCGCTTGTGTGCGTATTGCCCTCTGGGGGAGACCCTTCGGGCTCTAGCTGTATGCGCAGGGTGCGTAAGGAGACTGTTTTTAATTGGGTGCTCATTAGCTTTCTGAAGCTGGAGTGCAGAGCCCGTAGTCACAGTGCTGGCTCTCTTAGTCCTGCACACAGACAAAGCGCAGAGTGTTTGACGGTATTTATGAAGCATGAGCAGAGAGAACCTATTGTCGTGTTATCTCACCAGAAGAAGAAATGTAATGCCACCAGAAAGTGTCTGCTGTTCTTCAGAGATCTTGTCCTCAACTAGAAGGGTTGAAGCAAACACAGGGAATCTGCTGATGGAATAAAAAAACAAATCCGAGAGCAGTTTGGGATAAGGCTGCCAGCATCCTTCAAGGGGTAAAGGGGACAAAGACAAAAATGTCTCAGGGCCATGTAATAAAGCCAGGCGATTAGGACTTAAAACTGCTGCATTGATTTACCCCATGTTTGGGTTGTGGGAACGCTGGAGCCATGAGACTTTTGTTGCAGTGGGATCCTTCCCCATCCACAACAGTGTGAGAGAAGGTTGCGGAGAATTCATCTTTCTGGATTTCCATGAAGCCAATATGCACTTTCATCAGATAAAACAAGATTTACTCATTAATATAGTTTTTAATTTGCAAGATAAATCCTCCGCAGTCTCCTTTGCCTCTGGTCTCTGTGCTCAGTCTCCGTGCCAAGCACAGTACTGAGCCAGCTTTGCAGCAGGAATACTGCTAGACTTGACAGCAGGAGTGAAGGGAAAAGGCCTGATGCACACATGTCCAGTAAACTGTCCCTTTTATTTCCTTGCTGAAAAGCACTTCTTTTTTTACTCAAAAGATGTGAAAGTGTGTGTTTCTTTTGCCAGTAATTCAAGTTCATACATTGTCAGGCCAGTAGGATGCAAGCCCTTCTCTGCTGTAGGTCTTTGCTAGGAATCATGCAGAAGGATTCAGTCCAGTGCCAAATGAAATGGTTTCTATCTCTTCGATGGTTTTGGCAGCCCCTTCTGTTGCACTTGATAGAGATGCTAAATGCTTAGCAGGATGAATAAATACAAGCAACGGCCAACTTCTGGTTCTGAATGCAAGGTTTTAAACAAGGAATAACTTTATGTATTTTGCTTGAGCTACATAACAGTATAAATTAGATCAAAATTCTTAGTCATTGGTCATACACATCAAATATATTTTCATTTGTTTTTAAGTGGAAGAATTGTGGAGAAAGTGCTGGTATGACTTGTAGACAACAATGCTGTAAGCATGGAAATTCTGGGTTTCTGATCTGTTAAAGCCTTGCCAGGCTCAACATTCAGTCTAGAGACTGCAGTTGCTGAATGGATATATGTCTAGAAAGATTTATAGTTTCTGCCAAACAAAACTTTGCTGTGCAATCCCGAGTAGTTCAGTAGCTAAGGAGCTGCGTGTATGGAAAATCCTTTGTCAAGGGGGTGAGTTTCATATCAGACTGGCAGCCCCAGGCCCCGTCAGCTTCCAAGGTTCCTCATCGTATTCAGGATAGGTGTTGGGGAGGTCTCCAACAATCTCTTCCTCTCTTATGACTGTAGAAGGGGGCAGCAGGTGTTTGGTTTTGTTGGATGAATAAAATGAGACTAGCCTTTCATTTAGTAAAAGGAATGCATCCGATCACCGATGCAGCAGGAATAAGACCAGGCAAATCCTATCTTTTTGCCTTCCAGAGCCAAGGCACCAAAACAAGCGCAGTGGTCAGGATGTTGGTAATACAAAGTAGTATCATATAATTCTGAACAGTACGGATTTCTGCTCCAGGTATTGCTAAAGGAGGAGAGGGAGGATGATGTGTGCTTGCTGCTAAACTCCAGTGAGTTTAGGGCTGGTTCTTATCAAAGCAGGCTATGCTGGAAGATACATGCCTGAAGAAGGGATGTCCAAAAAGTTTGTAGGTAATGATCCCTATAAAGTAAGAGAAGGATGCGATAGCGGCAAGAAACCTGTTGTTGAGATGCTACAGACTCATGACCTCTCTAATGACTTTTAATTATGCAGCATCTTTGGAAAAGTCTCTGCTTGCTGGGTGATCTCTAGCCACCTTGGATCTAGGCACCCAAAGGTATTTGTTCCCCTGTGTATGCGCCAAAACGCTCTGGAGGCAGAGTCAGACTCGTCAAATGGAAATGACACAAGCACTAGAGAGCCAGGTTAGCCTCTGTGGGCAAAGGAGAAGGAAAAGGGATTTGAGGGAGCAGGGAAAAAGATTTCTTTGTTTCTGATAAGCATGGAGAGCGAGTTTACTAGAAGACATTAATGTCTTTTTCCAGCAGCTGGACCACAGCGAGCGGGAGGCAGATCCTTCCAGCTCTGCCCTCTACTGCCAGCTTGGCCCTGACTCGCCCGCGTTCACTGTGAGGTCCCTGAAACACAGGCCTTATGTTATAGAATTTTATCATTTCCGGAGATGGAGCAGTGTGGAAAGGCTTGGGGGACCTCATCTGTATTTTCCTATACTCTCAGGATGCTGACAGAAGGAAATTTGCTTCTGGCCTATACTTTTTAAGATGCGCATTGGTTTAGAGCAACAGGTTTTTATCATTACAAGAGTACCTGAGACTGGTACTTGATGTAAAAAAATAATCCTAACAGAAAGCACACTTGATATTTTTATCACATTAGACTGACCTAAGCAGGGTTACTCAGTGTGTAAGTCCATTAAAGCCTTTGTGGCTTCCTTTGGATATGAACTGAACCTTTAAAGCTGGAATTGAAACTCTAAGGGCAGGAGTTACCTGCTGCAGCACTTGTGCGCATTGTGCCAAAGAACAGGTTACATCCTCATCTTCATTCTTTTTTCACAATATGTTGTCTCAATATTCTTCTAATACTCCAATATCTCATTAAATTACAAAGAAAGTTTCCTGGTTTGCAGCCACAGCTCTACTGCATTCAGGTAAGTGACTGTTCTTACACCTGCGTTGTGTCTGTATGGTGGTGACGGCTTGAGTGGTGGGTCTAGAGGAAGGGAGAGGCTGGGATGTTCTTACACGGGTAATAACAGAGAAAGGATGGCAAGGTTCAGCCTAGACCCAGAACCACTAAAGAATCCAAAAGGATTCGTGTTCACTTATGGCATCCCAGGAAAAGACTGGGGAGAATATTCCAAAATGTTTTACAACTCCTTTTGGACTGTCTTGAACACAATTCCTCTGAAAACCAGAGAAAGCACAAGTTGGGAGGAACACCTTCAACTGTGGTGGTTATCAGATTCCAGGCCCTCTAAATCCCTCTATTTTGGGACTTGGCATTGCTACTCTTTTTTTAAATAGAAGTGTGGTCTCCTGTTGAAAACAAGTGCATACTAAAATAGTTGAGGCTTTTCTTCCTAAGAAAAAAAGTTAAGCTGGTTTTTCACTTCTAAGAGACTGTTTGGCCTTGTGATTTTGCTCTGAATTGCTTCTCTGTATATATTTGATTTCAAATACTGATCAATGGCAGTTGAAATATTTAAAAAAAAAAAAAAAAAAGCCAGACTACCTCTACAAAGTCCTGTTGTTTCTTTTCTTCTTCTTTGTTTCTTTAAGCCAAAGAAAAAGCAGCTGCCAATACATTCAGCGACTGGCAAGTAAAGCACTGTCAGTAAGCCTGACTTGCTGTGAAATATTAGTAAACAAGCAGCTATGTTAACGGTAGCCAAGTTTAACAAGATCTCCACTTATTATCCTGTCATTTTTGTGGAAGAATATGCCACTGCTGTCAGATCCATCTGTTCAGTTGCACAGCCTGCGCATACAAATCACCTAGTCTCACACATGGGGAAAGATTTTTGGAGAAATCTGAAACTGAGAATGAAAGATGAATAGAAGATCTGTTAATAAATAGTTAGAACTCAATTTAGATAATTGACCGTCTGCCCGAGAGCAGCCAGGTTTTGTTATGTTGTGTGTAGTGCTGAAAAATCTGGCTATCTGGCCCAATGCAAACACGATTTGTTGCAGTCTGCATAGATCAAATGTTATCTGCAGCTTGGTTCATCACAAAGTGATATGGAGAGGAGGCAGCATGTAAGAAGGTATCAATTTGAACTTTTTTTTTTCCTCCAAAAAATAGGCAAATTAACCTGATCACTTGCCATAAAAATCACTGCTGGTGAGTGGGAATACCTTTCTTGGAAGCACTGGTATGGAAAAATTAACAAATGCTAGAGAAAATTCAAGGGATGAATATATATCCCTAATAATATTCTATGATTGTTTATCCTATTCCATCAAAGTGGTTGAAGAAAAGTTGTTGGGCAAGAGAATAGTTGATTGAATGGTCTCTTCAACAAAACTAAAAGGTCGCCATTGGATTCTGCTGGGGTGTGTGAAAACTGAGAGCTGGGAAGAGGTTAAGTTCCTGTTCCTCCTGTGGAGGAGGGACCTTCTCTGGAAAAATAATTGGGAAATCCGAACTGGTTATCATGATATTTCAGTCATCATCAATAAATAAATAAATAATGGTTTGACTAATTCTAAAACCAATTCAGTAAAAAATGAATCCTATTGCTGCTCTCTTCCATAGTGGTGAAGCCATCTCCCATCGCTGTCAAACCTGTCTGCTTGCTTCTTGGGTACAAAGGAGCTTAACAGGTATTCAGAGGCCGAGCTGAAAGGTCCGGCAGCGGAACGGGATGAAGTGACAGCAGAAGCGTGGTAGGATGTTGACAGAAACTGTTTGGGGTTCTAACCTGGCTCCCTGAGCAACGCTAACACCTTTATGGAACTGGGCAGAATAACTAAATAGCTGCCAAACATACATTCATTAAAGTTTAATAAGTTGCTTGCTCAGACATTAAGGATAGATCCAGCTTTGCGACTTTTGCACAGCAAATTTATGTCAACCATCAAACGTCTTTGCTGCAGACGCTGGCAGGGACTATCACGTATTTGCAGAACAAACTTCTGTCAGCAACTGTATTGTCATTCTGTGCCTTTTGCAGTTTGGGATTTTCACTTGCCTGTCAGTGCAAGTCTGAATAATGCTCTTAGCTATTCTAAACTGAAATGGATCCTTTCATTTCCATGGGACTGGTTCAAACCTCAATGTATTTAATAGATCTGTTTGGAGATACTTAGGGGTGTCAGGTTTTGGAAGATTTAGTGAAGTCACATATTCTCTGGTGTCAAAATTTGTTTAGAATTTCTCCTCCATCATCGATGTCATGGCTCCTCTCCTTTTGCGCTTCCACACTATAGAGGAGAAGTTGTAGAAAGTGTTTTGTAATACTTTTGTTGTGAAACAGGCTACTGAGCTAAAAAAAAACCCAAAACCAACACAAACAAACCCAACAGTTATTGAACAACTAATATTTGATTTTAGAAAAATAATACAGCAAGCTGTTTTCTAGTCAAATTTCCCCTTCAGCCAGCAAACATCCTGCTGGAAAAGACTATGTCTGAGGACTTTTTTTCTTTCTTTTTTTTTTTGACACTGGCCTATCCATATGGCCTCTCCATGTGGCGTATGTGACTTTGCACTGGTGAATTTATGCTGTCAAGACTTCATATACCTGTTTATCAGCAACGAGTGTTGCTAGTAGGAAAACAAAAATGATCTGCCAAAGCATTCAGCTCGCAACTTTAAGAGCCAGAGACCAAATGTCCTCTACTTGATGGTATATATGAATCATATTCTATGATTCTATATTTGATGGTATATATGAAGCTATTGGCTTCTGGCAGGAGACTTCTGGTGGCGATTCCCCCTCCACCCGGGGTGAAGCACGTCTCTCTTGCTTGTCTTCACACCCCAGGGTGCAGGCAGAAAGAGCCAAAGAGGGGTTGAACACACGATAGTACAGATGAGCCTTGTGTCCAACCGGGTGTGCGTGTGTCCTTGGGAGTTACAGTCTGTCCTTCCCGCGGTGGGAGTCTTCCCATCCATGCTTCATCACAGCTCCTGCTGCTCCAGGACAGCTGAGAGCGCAAGCAGTTGTGGGGCACAACGGGTGTCTCTCTGAAATGTTTTGGGGTTTGGTTTGGGGTCTTGGTGGGTTTGGTTTTTGTGGTTTGGTTTTGGTTTGGTTTTGTGGTTATTGGTTTTGTGTGGTGTGTGTGGGGTTTTTTTTTTGTCTGAGTCGGAGGCTTTGTTCTTTGCCCTTTTATAAATGAAAACAAAATTTCATCTCTATTGGCGAAAGCTGCAGGGTGGCTTTAGCTTTCCACGGCATGTGTTTTACCTACTGTTTGATCAGCCTAATTAACAGATCACAGCCTCCAGTTCTGGTTGTGACAGAAGGCTTTCTTGGAGCTTTGAAACTGGTCCCTTAGCTTCTGTCACTTCTTGCCCCTCAGAGAGGTGTGAATTGGCTGGGATTTTTACTCCGCCCAAGCACAGAACAAGCGTGCGGGCTGTCCCGGGTTTGGGGGTGCCCGGGGCGGTGTTGGTGGCCAGCCACAGGGAGAACCCAGCTGCCCGGCGGATGGGGTGTTGGTTTGAGCAAGGGCAGCAGGGAGTGCAGAGACCGCAGCAGCGCGTGGGCAGGGTTCCTGCGTGCCTGTTGCTGGCTAACTGTGTTAGGGTAGGTGTGAAGTCGAAGCTGCCAGCTGCGTGGTTTGAGGCAGCCAAAGGAAGCGAACGATGTCTATTAAAACCTAATAAGATCGGCGCATGCATGGGAGTGTAATCTGCATCCTGGGCTGCACCAGAGATGTGTCGAATCCTAGCTCTGCCCAGAGCAAGGTGGGGAGTGTCCAGCATCACCTAATCCAGAGAGCGATGGAGTCAGCCCACAGGAGCGGAAAGAAGTGGAGTGACGCTCCAGCAGGCTGTCAGACTGGGAGTTTCTGAGCATTGTTATTTTTTCATTCTGGACAGGAGCATTTAAGGTAACGCTTGATCATTCTTTTTCAACTTTTTTGTAACTATGGAGACCAGGAGCTTCATAAAGCAAAGCAGAAGCTCTCCAGGTGCAGTTGGAACTAGCTCAGACATTTCTGTCTCTTTTGGCCCCTTGTCAAATCTTTTAACTTTCTGAAAACTGGAAAAAAGAATCAGAGTGGCATATGCAGAATATTATACTTTAGATTGAAATTCAGTGGAATAAACATGAATGAATCTGCATTTGAAAACAAAGGCTAACTCTCAGAAGCCCCTCTCCCGCAGCCACTGCTCTGAATGTGAAAGGTGTGTACCAATAAAACGGGCAGGTATGGCAGCTCTTTGGTCAGAGAGGCACCCACTTTTTTAAATAACAAAGGCAGGAGGGACCTGTACCTGGAAATGACAGTAACGAGGAGGTGGAAAAAAGATGGTAGACAATGTCTTGTTTGTCATACGTATTTGAATCCGTGAACTGTTGGATAGGGATAGAAAAGTCTTATATCATCTAACTTCCATGATTAAACGCTACTATTGTGATAGGATTGCTGTGTGCCGAGCCCCATTTGAAGGCAAGAGCTTTGATGGAGAAATGCAGTGAAGTCTGACTTTGTTAAGGATTTATGCGTCTCGAGTTAAGAATTTTGCCAAATGTACTATGTACGGTCCTGCTTTAGTTTTGTTAGATGATCAGCAACTTTGTTATAGTCCTTGATTCCCTACATACACCTTCAAGTATTACTGAATCAGAGAGGATAATTTATTTCCTCCACATTTGCTTTAGGGGGTTGTAGTGTGTTTAATCTTGGGATATGGCAGCAGAGAAAAATGTCCGGGTTGTTTTTTTTTTAATTCAAACTAAAAGCAATCGCGTGTTTGTGAAACAGGCAAGGCAGGTGCTGATGAGTCCTCTCAAGAGCTGGGGATCTGTGCACTCAGTAATTTTAGTCTCCAGGATAAGTCCTTGAGGGAGCTGAGCTGCTCTGACCGAGGCCCCAGCAGGAACGCTCGCCTCCGGCAGCCCTGGGCTTCCCGTTCTGGAGGAAAGCTGCGGCAGGAGCCGGGCGGGTTGCTGAGGTGGCTGCGGGAAAAGCAGACTGAAGGGAAAATGTTTCCTGGACGTGGAGCAAATCGTCTCTGTGAAACAGCGCTTGAATCTGTCCCATAAGGGAACCCGTAGGAGGATTCCTGCTCCTAGTCCTTAGCTTAATTTGTCCAGCAACCGGCTCGCTCCTCAGACTGCGCTTCATTGGAAACGTGGCAGCACCTTTCCCCTGCGCCGGCTAGGAAATGAGTGATGATGTAGCCAAGCACATCTGACTGAATTTGTATAGTAAATGTATTTTTCCTTGAGAAGGTGATTTGATGGTGCATAAAAAACCTGAGAATGTGCAAGTCTGATGTGCGTGTAGAAAGATTGTTTACAACAACTTGTTTGTGGCAACAATCCTTAACTAGTTGGGAGGGATAAGGGATCAATTCATTGCTGTAGCAATGTATGCAAAGATGCTCCCGGGATGCGCTGGGGGAAATGCATTTGTGGCAATGAAAATCCACTAATTTGTGATGCAATGAGTTTTCACATATCAGGAGAAACAAATAGTGAATATGTGATGAATACAGATAAATTTCAATGGGATTTTTAAAGTTATTTGGAAATGATCATCGGTACCGCTGCAGTGCTACAGTTCTGCAGGATCTCAGCCTACACAATAATCATCTGGTTCTAAAAATTGTTACACATGAAGTTTTAGTAGCTATGGGAGAATTGTTTTTTTTTCTCTGTGTTGTACAGAATACTGAATTTTATGATAGTATAATAAATGTCAGGAATAAATAAATTACTAAGTCACTGTAGCAGTAGTGCTAGTGCCATAAAACATAAGTTAATAAATGACAACTGTTTAGACAGACTTGAGCCACACTTACTCCACAAGCATTTTAATTGCTTTTTCATAAAGCCAAGGAACCCCCGGCAGTACTCGTGAGCACAAGGCTGGGTACCGCACTGGCTCACCAGGCAAAGCAGCCCGATGGTACAGTTTCAAGTGTGGTTCCTTACAACTGAATAAAGACACGAGGCGCTACCACCCTTGTCTCTTCTCTGTGGGGAGCTATCTGCTTCACTTCAGCAGTGTTTTCCCAGGTCAACCCTACTGTTTAAGGTAATGTTGACAGAGCTACTAAAACCTTTCTTTTGCTACCTTTTTGTACTTTTTCCTGCCTGACGTAACCTCGGTGTGGGAGTCGAGCGTCCCATCATTGCTGGGAAGACGCAAACTGTGTGGAAGAACTCTTTTCACCCTGTCCTGAGAAGTGGCCAGGCGTGGGTTGGTGCTGTCCCACTCCTGCTTGGGACAGTCATCCCCTTCCTGAGCTGGGTAGCTAGCCAAAACTTGCAGAAGCAGGTCTAGCAGTCTATTCCCTTAAAAAGTAAAAATCAGTGACGTGTTGGGTATATTGATGCGTCTTTGATGCAATGCCATTTCCCTGTTAACCACAAGACACAAAGCAAGTGGCAAACAATTCTTAACTCATCGCTCTCTCATCCAGCCCTTCTGCTATGGAGTCCTCTCCCGCAGGGCCAAGCACGGCTGCTCCTCCGGCTGCTTCTTGTCTCTGCATCTGCCTCTGTCCCCTGCTGAGCTCTGCCTTCCTTCCCACGGAACTCCATCCCGACACAGTATGTACCCAAGCCCCCTCTGATTCTGAGCAGTCTTGTCTTTCCTTCTGTTTCAGACAGAAATGTACTTTCAGGTGGTTTCTGTAGCAGAGCACTCAGTCTCTGCATTCCCCTAAAATGTGACACAGCAGTAACTCCCCTTACCTGCCCTGAGACCAGGACCCTGCCTTGCCCGCTGGAGCTTTTGAGGACATGAAAACTAGCCGCAGTGATGCTGTCAGCTTGTATAAAACCAGGGTATGTGGTGTTCGGCATCTTCTTACCTCATTAGATAATATGAGATAACATGTAATACAGAGAAGCGCCAATATGCTGATTGATTTCAGTGACTAACATGACTTATTAGAGACTCCTTGTTATATGTTGAAATTGGCAGTGGAGAGTCAAAGAGACTCTTTGTAGTTCTGGTATCTCCTTCAGTGAACTTGGAATCAACTGTTAACAGCAAATTAGTTAACAGCACTAATTATGCTAGAAAAATAATACAGAGAGGATTAAGACAGGCCAGGAAGTAGCTGAGCAGTGTAATAGCGAAAGACAAACTAAATCTGTCCAAACAAGCAGCCCACTAATACACTTCACAGGCAGCATTGACATCATGTGTTAAGAGAAGGATAAGACTGGAAATTAATGGATTTAGTGGGGTTTGTGAGGACTGGCCTTGAGTCGGCAGGGGAAATTAGCAGTCTGACTTTCTGCATGCTTTTTTTGTTCAAAGGAGATGTTGATAGAGAGTGAAAAGGCAACTGTGTTCCTCAGA
This sequence comes from Balaeniceps rex, assembly GCA_013401315.1. NCBI lineage: Eukaryota > Metazoa > Chordata > Aves > Pelecaniformes > Balaenicipitidae > Balaeniceps > Balaeniceps rex. The sequence goes on from VYZW01012056.1 coordinate 130,259, forward strand.
TTGCTGGAAGGAAGCCAGGTTTGCTCCAGAGATCTCTTCTTCTTTTTTTTTTTTTTTTTTTTTTTTTTTTTCCAAATGAACTTTGAGAACCGTACATCCGCCTGACAGTCAGACTTCAATGTCCTGCCTGGAGATGAGGTCGGTACCAGCAAGCCTTCAAGCCCATTGCATGTAAGATCTTGCTCTGCATCCCTTCTTTGCCTTTCTGCTCCTTCTTCACTTGGAACTGTCTTTTCATTGCGTGATCTGAGCTGAAGCTCTTCCTCTTGGTGGGGAGAGCAGGAGCTGCCAGGCTGCTGGTGCCCTCCTCCTCCTGTACCTGCGCGGTCCTAGCCCTGGTTTGTCCCACAATTTTTCGTAACAAATTGCACATACAGATGTTGAAAAGTAGCAAAAGAACTGATAAAATATGCACCCAATATAAATTCATGAGCAAGGTAATGCAATAGGATCATTCCAACACACGGGTTATTTTCTGCTTGCCTTTTTAATTTGAAATATTCAGAACAGTTTGAGAGTTTTGACGTGTAATAAAATCCTGACCTGTTTTCCACCAAATTGCAATTGTACAGCCTTGGCTTAATAATATATTGCCATCTGGAATCGGGTCAAAGCAAATCCACATTTGTTATATAACTTGAATTGGTTTATACAAGGAGAAGGGGATATAATATCTTAAGCCTTTTAAATAAGGGATAAGTGCAATACTGGGAATTCGTTAATATTATCTCATGCTAAATTTTAAAATGCATTTCCAGGTGCAGTATTTAAAGATGAGGCTGTTTATTTGATGGGATCATTTGCTTTCATGTGTCTAGGAGTTGCAGTTGGTAGGGATGCCAATAGACTGTTACCCTGTGGTTGGATATTACTGTGGTCAGATGCTGTTGTGATGAGCTTGGTGTGATGAGCTATACCCGGATGAACAGGGGGAGGGCTCTTCCTCCCAGCCCGAAAAGGAAGCAAATAAATGATTTGCCAGAATGAATAGAAATAGTTGTGGTTTAAAGCCTAGGCTCTCCTGTAGTGTTCACGAAGGTTAGTCAAGAACTCCAAAAATAGCTCCTTCTATCAGTATTGTTTATTAGCCTGGAGAGGCTTGTCCAAGCTTTTTTATTTTAATAGGAGAAAGTTCATTTATTGACATTTTAAAGCATATTGACTACTTTGGAGAGGCTAGAGGGAACTACATAGGTATATATTATATATACATAACTTCTTGCTTTTGGTGCAAGGTGGCGGTACTGCAATGTGGAATGAAGTTCAGAGATTTTGCAGCAATAAGTGCAATACAGAAATTAAAAATAGATCAACTAAAAATACACTGTACGTCAACAAGTCTTGTGTACGAGCCTGAAACATGACACATTGGCACCCATTAGCCCCCCAGATCAATCAAGAGGCCTCGTGCCACAGTGGCCCAGACAATGAGGAAAAGGAATAGCGCTTCTCACCTGTTGCTGCCATAAATGCAGTGCAGCCAAATAGCGACCGCAAATTGTTTCCACACGACGACATGTGGCCGGTTTGAGATGAGCTGGTGTCACAAAAGCCCCCTCTCTCTACAGCTGGCACGTAGACAGTTGTCAGGCACAGGACAAAGGCCAAAGGATAGGCTTTTAAGACTATTTTACTCTACTTTAGGTAGGGGGGTTTTTATGCTGTTGTTGCCATGTACATTGCCACACTTGAAGTCGTGACATCATTTGGCTAAAATCTGAATGTTATGGTTCGTGCTGCCCTTGTTCTTTCCCCCAGGAGACAATCGCATCTGCAGCATATGGGCTTTTTGGACAGAACTGTTCTTTCCCAGGTACTGCGGCTGTGGAGTTGTGTTGGCAAGGACAAGAGGGTGGCATGGCTTGTGACAGTTCTTAGCTCCTGGAAGGAGTCACAGAAGTGATCATCCAAAGATGAATTCAAGCTGTGTGTGAAGGACACTGTTATAGCAGGAAGTCTCTGGGATAATATTTAGTTCACCTGAGCTTATTTTAGAAGTATATGGAGCCACATTACCAAATGCTGCACTGACAGGCAGACTCTTCCTACCCTACTGATTGGTGTACAATGCAGTGTTACGGGATGCAGCCACCAGCCTTCATCAGATGCAGGAGGACCTGGCGCCATGAGGTTCACAACCAGTAGCGCAGGGGCAAAGGAACTGCAGGAAGAGTGATCAAGGAAATGATCAGTATGTTATGGATTGTTAATGTAATAACTTCACACAATTAAGAAATATATGTTAATATATCAATACAGAAAGAAAAAGTACAACACATGACACTGAATATTAATTGTCTCGGGTTGAATCTCACATAATATATAAGAATTTAAAGTCAATGTAATTACCTATGCTACTAATTTAATTAGCATTCATTTAGAAGAAAACATCCTTTGACATTTGGCAGCATTTAACCTTGGAGTTGCTTGTTCAGAAATAGCTATCAGGAAAAAAAAAATCCAAGTCCACTTAATTAAATTTCAAAATATTTTTGAATTTTTCAGACACTTCCTGTTTCCTCTGTTTCCTTCCCATGCATGTGCTCGTGTAAAGTCCCAATGCTTATTTTTATAATTATCATTTTGCATGAATAACTTATTTGCAGGACAGATGATAATATTAGTATTCACAGAACACGCTCGAATCAATTAGCAGCAGCATCAGTTTCTCTGGAGAGGAAAAGTAAGTGAATTTGTGCTTCTTTTGGGGTTTCAGTATGTTCTAAACTAATGCTGGCAGTTGGTGATGCTTCTGATTGTTCATGTAACACATGGAATATTTTGACTTCCAACATGTTTGGTGATTTTGTAACCTAGTAAAATTTATGACCGGTTCGGAGCATCTGCTGAACTAGCAAAGGCATTGGTGCTCAGATAAACGTACACTCACGAAACATGAACTTCTTGTTATCTGCCAATTATATAATCTAGTGTAGATTATTATACCCCCAGAAGGGTTGTTTTCTCACACACATTGAATCCAGCCCATATGCAATCTCTCTGTGGATTTTGCTTTAAATTTAAACTTCAGGATAACTTATTAAAAGCCTATTTTTAGAGATTATTCCCCTATAAAAATCTTCAAAAATATCTTATTTTCCTTTTTGTCCTAGCCTTTAGAATTATCTGTGTGCCCTTTTACTTGCAGCATAACTTTAAAGCGCTCAAGCCATTGCAAAAGATAACATGCTCTTTATGAGGTTTAAAGATAGTTTATTTCAGTTTGGTATAAATGAAACAAGAATAAACTGAATCTGAGGAAAGCCTCTTACTGAACGAAGAATTTCTGCATTTTGCAGCAATTAACTTAGAGTAATTAAAGTCGTAAGTTTCTGTGTGTAAGTAAGGCCTTGCAAAAATGACCATTGGCCTTTTATATTTTGGATGAGGATTTTATAAACCCATCTGCCTTCACTGGCAAGGTAAAACCAAATTACTCTGCTTCTCTAGTCTGTGCCACCGCTACCACTTTCATTAGCATCATGAATATTTAGTTGATTGTATATAAATGTATAGGACAAAGTAGAATAACCTATTAAAAAAAAAAAGTAATTTTTTTTGGTAGGAGAAGCGTATTCAGATTAGTTCCCTCACCAAATGCGTCGTCTTCTGCAGGATCTTGCTGCCCCTCGGGCTGAGATGTAGAGCTGGCAAACAGAGAAGGGTGCTGGAGCAACGCCTGCGCAAGGGCTGCCAGAGCAGCCCGGCGAGGGAGGGGAACCGCAGGTTGTTGGAGGCTGGGCTGGAGCTCCGAAGGCAGAACATGTGCAGTCCTCGCTCAGCGCAGCGAGTGCCTTAAGACTCTGCTGTCTGAAGTGACTACTAATTGGTTATCTCAACAAAACTACGTTATCTCTGTGTTAAATTGATCGTCAAAAGGTTGGCGTTGCAATGAAAGCATGCAAAGTGCTATCATTGTGTGTATCCCATAGGTACAATCATGTGCAACCTTTACTCTGAATGTGCTAGTAGAAAAGCATGCATAAATAGATTAAAAATAGAAAAAAATAACATCAATTTTGGCAAAATTTTCCTGGTGACATCGTTTGTCACTTGGGGTGTGTTACAAAACATGCTGATTCTTTGACAAAAGACGGGTGAGTTCTGTCATTTCATTTTTTGCTTCATAAAAACGGGGGGAGTTCAGAGAGGTGGTGTAACAGAAATGTAGATCATGGAAACATTTTCCAGGGCAGGGCTGTTGCAGAAAGAGCTGTCTTCCAAATATTGATTAAATTTGGATCTTTTCTCACGTGGTGATTATTTTAAATCATTTTCTGATGAAATAGTCTGTGACTATGATATATCATTGAGAGAATGGAAGAGGAACCATTCCTCGAGTGTTTAAGAAACAAAACCTTGCTAAGAGTGTATGTCTCTGTGTATAGGTGGGTGAGAGAGGAAGGGAGAACTGGCTCGCTATTTTCCTTCTGAAGGCTCTGTATCCTAAGAGGAGAGGTTTGTGTCCAAAAATCCAGGACAAAATAATACTTCTCTTATGTAAATAATATGTAATATAATTCATTATATAAATACTTAATTTGTATTTTTTATCATGCAGATCTATTTTTCCCAAACACTCTGTACGGCTGAGACACCGCGCTGGCCTGGCTGCCCAGGACTGCAGGAAGGGGTTGCCATCTGCTGGCAACCACCCACCCCAGCCCGGAGCTGGAGTGCGCAGGCTGATGCAGGGTGCCTCGGGCAGGAGAGGTTTTGTGTAGTGGGACCTGGCTCCTGAAGTCCTGGAGAAGTTTGATGACTTACTGTGATCCCAACAGTTCAGTCCAACCTGAGCAGTAACAAATATCACAAATTTTGTGTACCACGGACAAAGTGAGGTGAGATGATGTAGGCGGGTGTGTGGCTCCTGCTTAGGAAACAGCCTGAACCTGTTGCAATGGCCAGATTTAACTAGTGCATACGATCTGTGGCTGCTCTGGAAAAGGGGAGGCTAATTAGACAGTGTGGACCCCTGGTTTTGTGATTCAATACCAGAACTGGCTTCTGAAAGCAAAATCCAGCGAATTCTGGGAGGTCAGTCTGGGTAAAATACGTTCTCAGTAAAGAACTTACAGCAATGAGAAAGGCAGGGAGGATTAAAGTCAAACAAACACCATAATCTGTGTTTCTACCTGTAGATACTGCTCCCAATTACTCACATGATCTGAACAGTAGCCAAAAGCCAGTGCTCTGTCATTTTTGAGCATCCTTGGCTTGCGCACGCAGGTACCGCAGGCTGAGGACAGTGAGGTTCAGGTGCCCTGCTTTGTTTCCTGTAACTGTAGTAGGATTCATGTCAACAGGGGCAAAGACACCCCAGACTGAGGAAACACTCAGCTTTTTCAAAGCCCCAAAGCACTAAATATATCTTTCCTGAGAAAAGTTTTAAGTACAGCATGTTTAGTTTCTTAAAAAAAACCAAACAAACACACCTTTTTCTGTGGGTATAGCTCCAGAGCCTCGGTTGACTGATGCAGCAGAGCATCCTCTGGGTTCCCTGTAAATCTGAAGTTGCCCCGTCTGTCGCAAGAGGGTACTGCAGCACAAGTGTAGGAGCTGCTGTTCTTCACATTACCTTTTCTTCAAGGGCTTGGTGTTTAGAGTACATATCTATCTAGTAAAGCTGGCTATGTTCTTACAAATGAGAGACAGTTTTTTAATCTGTGCATGGAAGTGTCAATTTTTGAATGTTTTTGAGAACTTTAATTCAGCTTGGATAAAACTTGGTAACATTTTAATGGCTTTTCAAGGCTTGCAAAGCTTTTTTGAATTAAGTGATTTGTTCTGGTAATTTTTAAAATGCATACTTTCCCCAGCATAGAGGATTCATTTAAAAAGGCAAATATAAGCTATAGAAAAGGAAAAGAACAAAGACCCATCTCATGTTCTTCCGCAAGTAGATGGACTGCAAAAGGAGGGGTCATCACAGAGGCACAGAATCCAGGCAAACTTACGCCAGAGTCACCTGGAAAAGGAGGGAGAAAATGGCTCGACTAGTTGTCTACAAAACGCACGGAACACTGAACCATCCCTCCAGGAGGACAGTGTCACATCTTGCACCGAGATCATGCGGATGCAGCTCACATTCAGAAGTGGTAAGTTTGCAGTGTGCAGAGCTCTCTACTGCTGACACAAATGCCATTTCCTTACAGCTGAGTCTCAGCTGTACAGTTTGGTGCATCTCTGCTGGCCTTAGTATGTTTTTGCTTTATCAGAAGTTGTTTTCTTCTGCTCTTGAATTTTGTCCCCTTTCACTAACTGCCAACCTTGCTCAGGCTTGCTTTTTCCAGTTTTTAAGAAAAGGGAGTCCTCATACATACAGATAAGAGCAAGAAATCTGTGGGTATTTCTGCTGGGGAAGGTGCAGTTTAGGGTGGGTGACTTTAGGGCACAAATTCCAGGGCTGGCTTATACTCAGTTGTGTTGTAGTTTTCTAGTACGTGGGAAAATGTAGAATAAAAGATTCTGAAAAAATCCTTCATTTTGTTCCAAAGAGGACACTGAAATAATCTTGCTCCATTTTATCCAGTGTTTGTGGTTAACTGCAATGATCAGATCAAGAAATAAATCATTTAAATCTTAGACAAACACAGCATTTTAGAAAGTCTTTCACAATTTATATTAATGAATATATCCTTTTTTCTTTAGCCAGTTTGTGTTTTGCCATTGTATTCCTTGCTGGCATGATCTAATGTTCTTTCAGAGGACACAGTAAGATCAAATAAAAATGTTTTCAGCCTGTGTATGACTTTGCTCAGCACATGAGCTGAAATCAAACAAGCCAGCATTTGTTTTTGAATGCAGTATCTTCAGTCTAGTAAGTTGTTTTCAACCAGGAAATTCAGGGCTGAACCAAGAACTGGAACACTCATCACAGCTGAGCAGTTCAGTTGTTTGTTTTTCAGGAGTTAGAACAAGGGAACAACCAAAAGTGTAATTTAATATCCAGCTGTTTCCGTCCCTGTCTGGGTACGGCCAGGGCATCATGGTAAAACCCAAGCGCTTCAGAATAACAATCCTGCTTGTTGGAGCGTCCCATGCTGCTCCTGGCCTCCTGCACTGCTGCCTCCCCACCTCATCCACCCTCTGAAGGAAGCTTATCCTGCCCATTTGAGTCTGAAATGATAAAAATGTATCCTGAGCACTAAACTTTAAACTTCATCTTCATGGAACAGATCCTCCTAGAAGCTGTGCTAAGGCCCATGGAGGACAGGGAGATGATTCGAGACAGCCAGCATGGCTTCACCAAGGGCAAGGCCTGCCTGACCAACCTAATGGCCTTCTATGACAGAGCAACTACATCAGTGGACAAGGGAAGACGGATGTTGTCTGTCTGGACTTCTGTAAGGCCTCTGACATGGTCCCCCACAACATCCTCTCTCTAAATTGGAGAGAGATGGATTTGTTGGATGGACTGTTCGGTGGATGAGGAATTGGTTGGATGGTCGCATCCAGAGGGTAGCAGTCAACAGCTCAATGTCCAGATGGAGATCGGTGACAAGTGGTGTCCCTCAGGGGTCTGTATTGGGACCAGTGCTGTTTAATATCTTCATCAATGACATAGACAGCGAGATTGAGTGCACCCTCAGCAAGTTTGCAGATGACACTAAGCTGAGGGATGCAGTTGACACGCCTGAGGGATGGGATGTCATCCAGAGGGACCTGGACAAGCTGGAGAAGTGGGCACATGTGAACCTCTTGAGGTTCAACAAGGCCAAGTGCAGGGTCCTGCACCTGGGTCAAGGCAACCCCTGCTATCAGTACAGGCTGGGGGATGAGGGGATGGAGAGCAGCCCTGCGGAGAAGGACTTGGGGGTGCTGGTGGATGAAAAGCTGGACATGAGCCGGCGACGTGCGCTCACAGCCCAGAAGGCCAACCGTATCCTGGGCTGCATCAAAAGAAGCGTGGCCAGCAGGTCGAGGGAGGGGATTCTGCCCCTCTGCTCCGCTCTGGTGAGACCTCACCTGGGGCCCTGCGTCCAGCTCTGGAGCCCTCAGCACAAGAAGGACATGGAGCTGTTGGAGCGGGTCCAGAGGAGGCCACAAAAATGCTGCGAGGGCTGGAGCCCCTCTGCTCCGAGGCCAGGCTGAGAGAGTTGGGGCTGTTCAGCCTGGAGAAGAGAAGGCCCCGGGGAGACCTTAGTGCGGCCTTGCAGTGCTTTAAAGGAGGCTTACAAGAAAGATGGGGACAGGCTTTTTAGCAGGGCCTGTTGCAATAGGACAAGGGGTGATGGTTTTAAACTAAAGGAGGGGAGATTTAGGCTGGATATAAGGAAGAAATTGTTTACGCTGAGGGTAGTGAAGCACTGGCACAGGTTGCCCAGAGAGGCCCCATCCCTGGAAACATTCAAGGCCAGGTTGGACGGGGCTCTGAGCAACCTGATCTGGTTAAAGATGTCCCTGCTCACTGCAGGGGGGTTGGGCTGGATGACCTCTAAAGGTCCCTTCCAACCCAAACTGTTCTATGATTCTAAGAACAGTTCATTCCATTCACTTTCCTCCACCCCTGCCCTTGTGGGGGAAGGGGCAGCTCTTGTGCGTGCCCTGTTTTGCTGGCCTGAGCAGGGAGAGCGTTGTGCGTTCAGGTTTCTCCAAGCCAGTCAGACACGGAGTTCTTCATTTCTGCTCTGTCCTTGCAACCATCAATTAATTGTTAGTCTTTAGGTTGAGAATTGGAAAGAATTTTCCAAAAACAGTGCAAATGGCATGGTGTGCCTTGTTTTCTTTTTGCCTGGTGCCCTGCCTCCAGCAGGTCTGGAGCCAGAGGAAGCTTTTCAGGCCAGTATCAGTGGAAGGCTGGAAGATGTAGGGTCTTGAACACAATTGGCTGCTTGGTCATGGCCACAAGTACTGCAAAACAGTACGGGGTCTGTCCTTGTATTGGGGGTGGCTTGGGGCTCCTCGCAGCTTTTTGCCAGCAGAATGGAGCAGTGGCAGAGGTTACGACTCTGGCACCTGGCCACTGCTGAACGCGCCTCCCCGTGCCTGCACCGAGGCCTCTTCCTTAAGCTGTTTGCTGCATCCAGGGTGCCCTACAGGTTAACTTTTCTTGTCAAAGAAAGAGAATGGAGTAATTATTAACTTCATTTTTGTGATAGCAGAACAATCACATGGAAAATGCAGCATGGTAAGGCTGGAATTTTAACTAGCATTTAGCAGCTCGGTCAAGAAGTTAAGATACAGTGCAAATCCGAGCAACGCATTAGATGCCTTTAAATTGTGAGGCAAATGCCAATTTTTCTTCAGCTGTCACATAAAAGCCACACCAACAGGTTACACTAATGTACAAATCATAAAATGCATCCTCCAGAAAGCTGACATTTCTCAAGTCATAAATCCCATGGTGATTTATGGCGTATGATGGATTGGGTTTCCTTCTGAGTAATAATCACTGGAGAGGAAGAAATTCAGTGAAGTTTTTGTACCAAATATCTGAAACTTGTCCTGTCGGTGACCCTGAGCTTGGGCAGCTTTGGTTGCTGAGCTATTCCTGGGAGGTGTTTAGTTTCCTGTGTGCCCTTCAGTTCGGCAGCAGGCGAAGGTGTGCAGCACTTGGTCAGACAGGGCTCCAGAGCTGCTTTCTGTCTCCAGATATCTGTGGTTAAGCATGCCCAGCTCTTTGTCCACATGCTGCCATCCCCACCACGTGCCGCGGGGCAGGCGGTTGTCTGTGGTCTCGGCAGGCTGTGCAGAACAGGCTGGAAACCCTAGTTGGGCTTCGGTGCGCATTGAGACCTCGGCCGCTGAAGTGGCAGCTTTGAAATCAGGCGTTGCCTTGCATGCCATGGTTTTGTAGTGCAGCTCACCTTCCAGTCATCTGATGCTCCGTACTAAGAAATCCAGCTGAGACGGCTTCTCATAAATTACGTCGGGCAGATTTATTCACAGCAATTATCCCTTTGCCAGCTAGAAAGGTATTTACCAATCACTCGGCAGCCATTGAAATGAAACTATACAAAGACAAAACCCACATCGTTATCGACATTATTTTTAGACACAAGTGGGGAGCTACTCCAGAAATAACATTGCACGTATAGATGTCTACACCGATAGTGCCATTTCTCCATTGTATTTACAGCTTTTTTATGAGATATCTCAGCAGTCAGCTGAAGTGCTCTGCCAAGAGAAAGGACGTGTATACCCCGAGCCCTAGGAAACAGTGTGTGCAATTAAATATTCAGTAGCTTAATAAATGGAGTTTTTCAGGTCTTCAGTTATCAAATAAATCAACAATCAGTCTTTGTTTTCATGATGTAAAAATGAGTGGAAGTAATCTCTAGCAGTTTTTAAGGGAGCTTTCAAACGCTAAGATTGGTGTGACTACTAAAATGCAGCTCATTAGACAAATTTTCCACACATATATCTATTTTGTGAATGCAATAATCTGGTACTTTCTCATGTTAGTCTGCAGGTCACAAGAGAATATGGCAAAGTAATAAAACAATTCAAGGCAAATAAACATGGCTTTTGATTTGCTAGTAAATCAGGGGGGTTTTAAATGAAGAAGCTCAATTGAAGGAAAGAAATGTGATTTTTAAAAAAATCAGTATCAATATTCCAAAGCTATGAAGATTTTATTACTTAGAGCATTCCTTTTGTGACGATGAGTTGATATGTCCCTCTAATATAATCTAATAATCTAATAGAAAGCAGTGTAGCCTACAGTTATTTATATGAATCATACAGGATTTGTAAAACTGAAAGCATTTCTTCGCCAGTCTACTGAATGCTGCATGTAGACTTTTAGATGTTAGAAGTATGGCTAACAGAAACAGAAATTTGACATTGTAATATTTGGTACTGGTGAAATGATGAAGATTAGAATGCACTCTAAACATATGAGCTAGTTAAACCATAAGTATTGCCAATTTTCTTTGCAAAATGGGTGGTATTTTAATGAGGTGTTCTGACAGCTGCTTCCCAAACACCAGGCACTAAGTCACTCGGATTCAGCAGAAGTAGCGTAGCAAATGCATCTGGGGTGGTGTTACCAAGCCGCTGATATTTGCTTTCTCTGCTGTATTCCCAGCATTCCTCAGAGGGGACTGTGCTATGAAGAAATCCTGTCTCTGGTACAAAAGGGGAAGAGTTTGCCTCTTACTGAGGTGATACATGATTATTTATAGCTAAATCTTTCCCTAACACGTTGTCTAAGAAAGCAGTACCAAGTCAGGGAGAAGAAACCCGAAGCTCCCGAAGCAGAGATGTTTGTCTGCGGCTCTGTGATCTCCGAACAAACACCGCCTGTATTTCTGCTACCGTAATACCCCGTGTGTACAAACACAGGACAGTGGGTGGTTGAGAGATGCGGAGATGCTGTAGTTTCTGATGTTAGATCTGTGCCCATTATTGTTGCAGGAAAACAAGTTACCAACAGCATGTTGTGGCAACGTGTCTGTCGGCCATGTGGCCCCGGTGTTAGGTTAGCCAGCTGCAAAGCTCCTGTGTAACTGGTCTACGTGTTAAAGAGCTGTACAGATACAGTTCTGCTAGCGTTGGCTTGATTTTTCTTGTTTTCTTTTGGATTGGACTCTGGCTTTAATTGCCCCCTTGCCCGTTACCTTCCCATGGGCACCCAGCCGTCGGTCCCCTCCGTGCTCGAGGGCAGACGCTGCGGGTCCTGTGTTTCATGTGGCAAAGGCGCCCGCTGACGCAGCAGTGCCGACAGCTCCCCAGGCCTTCCCTGGCAGTTTTGGTGCAGAAGCAGTTAAATGGCTTGGGCGAGGACGGCGCCAGGTCTTTCAAACCATGGCAGGCTCATACAACTCCTTTGTATGACTGAAGGAATAGCCAAAAGATAGCGATCAGTGGAATAACGCACTTTGTAATATGAGGTGGGATACTTTTGAACACAGCTAGGGACATTGTTCCTTCCAACCCTTCACCAAAGCTTTGGCCCAAAAACAACCAAGCAGCCTGCAGAGGGTTCTCACCGCTCCCCGTGGCCAGCGGCATGTGCGGCCACGCTGGGGAGCAGCAGGAGTTTGTGAACGACGGGCATTCATAACTTCCAGCCAGCCAACGAATCCAGCAGCAGCCTCTGCTTCCCCCCACCCCCCCACTTTTGGCAAAGTCCACATGGATCTGAAGAAGAGAGGATTTAATATTTTCTAAAACATCAGTGCTGTTTTTCCCCTTAAAATTGCTTTCTCTTCTGGAAAGGCTTACAGCCCTGCTGGCTTACTCGGTTCCTCCTAATTTTGGCCCTAATTCACTTAAAGCACTGAGGGCATTTAAAGCATTTAAAGTGCATTCCTAGCTTTGAGCAGTTAATAGGACTGAAGTCAACGAGGCTGCTCAAAAAACTGCTTTAAGCGACACAAATCTGTTTGAGTACCTCAGTGAACTGAAGGCTAAAAAAGAGATCTGGTTTCTGACCACAACTAACCATCTGAGCCTAACTCTGAATGCCGAGTCTTTCATCATCCCAGCACAAACACAGAGGAAAAAACATACACAAATTATAATGTAATTTGAACCACAAATAAAAACGAGGGAATTGTTTTTCTTGTGTATTGTTCTTCAGCAGGCAAAAAAGTAGGTGCTTTTTTGCCACAAATCATTCTCTTGAGTTTTTTCTTAAGCATTGTGTACTCTCCTTGGTTTTTATATTTTGAAACTGTCCCCCTGCTTTTTTTGGGCTGTTGGACTGAGATTTATTGTAGAATTTACGTCTGCAGTTCATTCCTCTGTTCCAAACAGAAGATGTGTTGTTTAAAATAACGTCTATATTGTTACACTATTCTTCGCTGCAGTTACAACTTTTATATCCTTAACCTCATGCTTTAGACTTGCAGAACAATACTTACTATGCTTGCAGCTAAATCAGGGGAGTAATTAGCAAAACTGTTGTGAACAGCAATGACTCTCTGTCCTTGCTTAAGGCAACTAGGCCTGGAAGGATCCCAATCTGTGAAGGTCAGATTGTCTTGTTAGGAATACATGGTTCCTGGTAGAAATTATTTCCATTAGATCAGATGTATATATATAGTTAGTAGAACCAAACCAGATAGGATTCTTACGGGAACAGCTACGCAGCCAGTGAAGTTATTGTATCAGAGAGGTGGTTGTTTTTTTCTTTTTTAATAAATGTATTACACAGAGAACAGAATCTCATTTCTTTTTACAACAAATTGGATCTTATCCCAAAAAGTCTGCTCTATAGCAAAGCTAGACAAAGAATGTAAAGCTCGTGTTTTATTCTTGTGTCTCAAAATGATGTGATAATGCTGAATTGTGCATGGCATAACAAAATGTTATATAGCCCTGAGTATACCCATTTTTGATAAGCAGTAGTGAAATCGCTTTCCTTACGTGGTGCTTAGGGAAAAGCAAACGTTTTTTAAGGAGAACTGTCTTGATCAAGAATGCAGAGGACTGGCAAAAGCCAGCAGTGGAGACATACTAGGCATATCCAGTACCAGAAAACTGCAGTACTCGGAAAACGTGCCATTTCAGTTATTATATTAGCATACTCATTTGATCAAACTGATCTGTAGGAACCAGTGGAAGTCCTTTGACTAGTTTCCCTGGGCAGATGAACATGATCCTTTGAGGGGGCTCACTGAGCCTTTATTGCGAAGTACGTGCAGGTCTGGAGGTGCTGCAAGTGCTGTCACAACCGCTGGGGAACCACCAGTGGGAAATTCTAGAGAGTAGCAGGTCCCAGAAATTCTGCTGGTTTTAAGATGATGTTAAAATTTATGAAGAAGATGTTATCAGATGATTGCTGTTAATTGGTAGACAGGAGTTTCAGGTCCCAAAAATCCTTGAAGTCCTGTGCTCCTACTAGAGGGAGTCTGGTCCTTCAGCCAGCAGAATCCCTGCTGTCAGCAGAGATTTATTGGTATGGACCTGGTGTTAGTGAGCAGACAACAGAGCTCGATGTTTCTGTTGCATCTGCAGAACTGGAAATAATGCCTCAAAGCACCTGCTTTGAAGTGTCTCATCGTACAAACAGAAACACAAGAACCTAAGAGACAGTGAGCATGAACTGAGGAATGGGTTGGTCAAGATACTGAGTGCAGAAATTGATAAAAACTTCCGTAGGTGACATGACTTGGCTTCAGTTATTTTTCTGTAATCATCATCTTAGAATTCATGCCAAACTCAAAAGACCAAAAAGTGGGGACTGTTTATAGTATGCAATGAAATGAATCTATACAAAGCTAAATTCATCACTGATGTAAAACAACTGTCTTCAGTAAATTTTTGTTAGAGCTGAATGCTGCTCAATCACATTGTGTATGTTAGCATGGTTTCTAAGATACTGGTCACAGCAATACAAATAATTGTATTTAAAATATTCCGCTGCCGTTATTTTTTTGTTGTTGTTCATTCCAGATGAAAGTACTCTGCAGAGGGACACAAGTCATGTGTAGCCTGGGGCCCACAGTTTCCATTCTTGCATCTAGGACAAAAAAATATTATTCCTGTAAAAATAACCAGCCATTTAATTGCATTTCGTATGGCTATTTTGAAGGCTGTCTCTCCCAGCTGTTTTAGGTGTAGCATTGGACATGATTCTGCACCCTTCTGCTCTGCCTCTGCAGTCACGGAGTGGGCTGAGACGGGATCCCTGGAAAGCAGCTCCTGTGTTCAGGAACAGACCCTTCCTCGGTAGGGACTGGGATTGCATTTCCATTCTAACCAGTTCCAGTTCTTTCAAAATTAAATAACTGAGTTATGAACCTGCTTTAGAACAAGTTAGATCATGTTGGTATGAAAAGCCAGTATTTTTTCCACCTGGTGCTCTAGAATCTAACTTTGGCTTAATTCCTTTTCTGCAGGCTGTCTGATATAATAGCTCCAAGGAAGATGTGATCTCCACAGCCTTTGTAAGGCAGGAAGCAATTCTGAAGCAAGGTGATAACTGAAATTTAATTTTTTATGTAAAGTATTTAATCTTTAACAAGCACAGAAGAAAGGGATAATCTCTTTTAGAAGATCTGCATAATGTGCTTCTGAGCGCTGTCTTGTCTTCTGGGAGACCACAACCAATTCCTCTGAACTACACAAACATCCACATTAGATCTCTTCAAAACATCCTGTGCACCTGCTATATGGAGTGGCTTGTGAACAGTCATTTGTGTCTTTTTCCATTTCAGAAACACACAGGAGGAATCCCGGTTTCATTTAGTATCTAGGCACAGCTCTGAAATGGGATTATGTTGTGCCGGGGAGGTTTAGATTCGATATTGGGAAAAATTTCTTCACGGAAAGGCTTGTCAAGCACTGGAACAGGCTGCCCAGGGGAGTGGCTGAGTCCCCATCCCTGGAGGTATTTAAGAGACGGGCAGACGTGGCTTTTAGGGACATGGTTTAGTGGTGGGCTTGGCAGTGGTGGGTTTAGGGTTGGACCTGATGAAGTTAAAGGTCTTTTCCAACCTAAACGATTCTATGATTCTGTGTATAAGCTTGCTGAACCTTAGATAAAATGTCCTCCTGTGCCTGAAAAAAAGCATTTGGTTAGGGGCTTTTTTTAACATAAGGCACCTGTGTGTTCCTCTGGATGTTCTGTACAGGGCTTCATTTCCCTAATAAACTTTGAGTGGGTTTCTTATGCTTGTTGGCCAAAAACTGTGGCCAGGATCACTCCAAGGGATCTTTATAAGGAGCTCTCCTTTTATGTGATACAAGCTAGCGTGCAGTTTGTCCTTTTGGCTCAGATCTGACACTCGTCTCCATGTTTTTTCTCTTCTGACTTAGAGACAGTTTGCAATGATTTATCCTATTTAGGACAAAATCATTCCCAGATTATTTTAGGAATGTTCCTCCCTTGAATTTTGTTACCCACTACCCACAGGGGTAATGAAAACCTGTGTCTGAACACTGTAACCTTTCAGAGGGAAGACGCTAAACATACCTCTGTGCTTTGTGGTGTACAAGATACCTGGCGATGCTTAGCAAGTAACTAATAACTATAGGAATATATATACAAGTATTACTGAATAGGACTTGGCTTGGGTTTTTGATAGGAGAGGGACGAGAGAAGATGCGGAGAGTAAGAACAAACTGGATCCCTGTTATGCTCTAAATATGTGGATGCACATAAATATTACATGAACTTATGTGGTGTTTCATGGCTGTAAAGAGACCATAAAGCAGTTTTCGCCCTTGTTTCTCTCCCTCTTCGAAAAATGACCCCTCTTTACTCTGCTTTCTCTGAAATAGATGTGCAGTCGCAGGAGTAGGAAGAGGTAACCTTGAGTCCCTTGAACGCCTGCCTTTTTAGACAATTGAATGCATATAGCCAAAAACTGGCATCAGCGAGCAAGGCAGCTGCAGCACATTCCAAATATTGCTCTATTTAAAGCATCCCAAGGCTCACGAGAACAACTGCAGAGGCAAACCTTAAAACTTGCCAATAAAACCAGCAGAGGGGGGAATGGCAGAGCCAGGTAAGGTGCACAGTTAAATGTGAATGTAACAATGTATTCTTAAAATTCATAAATCTGAGCAATGTAATGTGAAAATACTCAGCTATTTCTATTCTTGTATGATACACTATATATTTTACTTTTCAGTAAGAAAGTGTAATCAGTTTAAAAGCTAATTCTGTTAACAGCAACGAGTTTAAGTAGCTTGGGTTCCTCCCGTATTTCTGAATCCTACCAGTTCTGTTTTCTTTAGGGTTTTTTGTGGTTGTGATTTTAAGTTGACTAACATAATTAAACGGAACTGTGTAAAATGAGTTATGTTTGACAGTGTTTCAAATACACTGTCTGCGTAGCTGAAACCTGAGTGTAATGTTAGGTGAACATACACTAATTTAGGTTGTAACTCCACAAAGCCCAAGAGGCAGAGCAAAATGAAATTTTAATAATGATCTTTTCATTATAAGCACATTTCCACTTTCTCCAAGGAGAAAAGGCATTTTATAAAAATGCATTTTATATTCATTGTCATTTTCTATTTACTTCACTGTAAGAGGTTTGGATGGTGAAACGACTATAAGTTTAACTATGGTGTTAGCTGTGTATGCAGTTATTCAGGTAGTGCTTTTCCTTGTAAAAGTAGCTTTTTTATACATCTTCATAGCTATATTAAAAGTTTTTAAAGACTTTTATCTCCCTTTTTTTGCACCATTACCACTGGTATCTAGGAAGGATAGTGGAATTCTAAACTCAGGTACAACAGGATACTGAATGCTGTTTCTTAATTTTAGTTTTCATTGATATCCACAGAAATTGTACTGATACTGGTATTCCACGAGGAATTAGTACTTAACCCTTTTTTGCGTTGGAAGGATGTGTATTTTTATTTGTGGGTTTTGTTTTTTTTTTTTTTTAAATAAAAGCAATGTGGCCATAATCACTCAGATGGACCAGGCTGGCGCCAGCATCGCCCGGGCAGCTGGGCTTGCCTGCCTCCCGCCTGCACATGCCTCCAGCCCGGCCCCGGCGCGGGGGCCAGGCGCCTCCCTGGAAACGTCAGGGAGCAGATGAGAAATGGTTGGGCAGCCTTGCTGAAAGGAGTAACTGCAGGGTTCGCGTGATTTTTAAATACAAAGCTGGCAAATGCCATCAACGCAAAAGCCTGTCCACATCAGTTCTGTGGTTAAACTAGATTTTGGAGCACCACAGCCTCTATTGGCAGCGCATAAGGAACATGGAAAAACTTGTCTGTTGGGGCTGGCAGCTGGGAGACGTGCAGGAGACATGGTCCTCTGGGCATGCCCACACATCCCTCCTGGTCTGCTGACCAGCGTGGTGGTCACACTGCCATCCCAGTGACGGGTTAGCGGTTTGGTTGTGTGTGTGCGTGTGTGGCCTGTATGAAAGAAAATACAAAGAAAGCTTCCATGAAATTCTGAGGCATTTTGGAGTAGGGAACATAAGACTGCAAGTTTGAGCCTGACAGGCTCGGGCAGGGAAACATTCCCTCCTTTACCCACCAAGCCTCTGCCTGTTTGAAGTAAGTGGGAGTTTTTCCACCTGGTATCTTGGGGTGCCCTTGCCAGTGCAGGCAGACCCAGACATTTCAGGGGTGAAGGCAGCTCAGTGAGACCACAGGCATCATTTTTCTCATGGTAGCTGGTAGGAGTTTTGACCAACTACAGATGGCAAAACCAAGCCAATTTGTGGTTCTGGATAAAAGGAAAACCCCAGGAAAAAAAGAATATAGCGATCAGATGACATTTATCAGTGTATTTAGGCTGTATTTAGCTTGGAAGCCTGTGCTGCTGTATCCTGGAGTCGAGGGATCCTTGGCTTCACTGTGGTGCTTGGGCATCCCGTGGTGGACAATTCCCAGGGCTTCTGACCCGCAGAAGTGCAGAGCTCGGGAGTCTGTTTATCACATGCAGAGGAACTCTGCTGAAGCAGAGCAAAAGTGCTCTGTGTTTGCTGCTCTGACCAGCCTCTCTCTGTTTATTTTGAGATAAATTCATGTTTGAAGTAGAGAAAAATTACTATAATGGGGAAAAAAAAAAGTAATTTGTAGCTAGAACGCCAGCTTACATACACAGGTCACAGTAAGATTCCTTTACTCTCACTGCCATCCAGAATTGGCCTTTTGATTTCAGCAGGCTCTGGCTCAAACCCCAGCAGCCAGGGTTTGTTTCCTTGGTCTGTCTGAAAGCAGTACTGGTGACTGCAATAACTCACATTTCTCTCAGTATTCTGCTTTCATGTGCATTCATTTAAATGGTGATTATAAGGAAACCTCATGTTTTAGGGTTTTAGCTGGTTACCTGCAGGTGTCAATAAAGATTTCTTTCTCTCCGAAACACAGTTGCTCAGCAGCATTCTGTTCCGCTGCTGCTAGTCCCTCCCCACCCCATCTCCACCTCAGGCTGGAGAGCGGACAGTGCAGGTGCTTCCTCTGTGGCTGTTGGCGCGCACAGCCTTGCTCCATGGCGGGGGTAATACTGATTCGCAGATTTAGACTCAGCATAGTTTTCCCTTGGACCAAATATTGGGACCTTGGAGTTTGTCACCTTCTTCTGAGGCCTTGCGAATGGGTTACCTGCTCGGACATCTCACCCGGCCAAGCCCCAGCCTGGTGCATATCTCACACTTCTGTCTCTCCTAACTCAAGTCTTGGAGTATCTGTGCTGTGACATACAGGAGGCCAGACCAAATGATCTCATGGTCATTTCTGTTCTTAAACTATGAAACACAAGCACTCCCAATGGCTCCCATGAAACTCTATCCCTCGGAGCCAGCTGCTTGCTGCCTCCTGACAAATGCTGGGCGCTGCTGACCCATCAGGGCTTGCTGCCTCGCTTATCTTACTGCATTTAAACTGGGTCTCGTATAACAAAACACCATATTCAGTAGACATGACGGCAACTCAGCAGAGCTCTGTCAAAACTGTCCTGTGTACCCCAGCAGGACCCATCCCTTTATTTGTAATAGGACCTTTAGAAAAAATGGCAAGTAAAGACAAATGATTCCCAACAGAAGTAGCTTTACCTTACAAAGTGTCAAAAGAATAACAGTCTTTAAATGAAACAGGGAAGGGACTCCCCTCTGGCAAAAGGACACCCAGTTTCAGAGCAGGATTTTGTTTTTTTTCCTCTGTGGTTGCTTATCTTTTCTAATTTTATGGCAGCACACGCAGATTTCTATCTATATGTTCTCTTCCTCTCATAGATACACCATGCAATATCACGGTGAGACATGTTTGTGTAAGAGCAATGTGGAAACCCTTAAATTATTGAGCATCCCTCCAAAGTCTGTCTGCTTGATCTAAACTGTGCAAGGTGTTGTGAATAGTTTTACATTATTTATTAATCCCTTCAAAAACCTGGAAATCTTTTAACTGCAGAAAGATGTGCTTTAAAGTGTTGTAATATATTGGTAAGTAATATCATCTCAAAGGTTGATACGCTGCTTTCTGGCAAGCTTCTGCTATTTGTAGGAAACTGATAGAAGGCTCTTTGAAATTCTGATGCTGTACAGAAATGTGTTTATGTAAAGTGCTAGTTCTGTTTTTTGTATGGTCCTTATAGAACCATTGTCTGCATTGGACTCCACGTCTCCATGTCATTTTTTAGCTTGTTCTAGTACTAGTGGGCAATACAGGGAAGGCATCACGTTTGTGCCTGGCCCAGCTCAGCCGGGCAGGTGGTACATTCACATTGGAAACCCTTACGTTATTTTCTTACTTGAAAGTGGGGAAGACCCTTGCCGTGGATAATTACATCAGCCTTAACTACCCTGTATCGCTGTAGTGACAGGATAGGAGAGGGCTAAGTCGGGCACCGTGCGCAGAAAGCATGGGGATGAGCTATGAGTCCCTGATGCACAGCCACTGGCAAACATCCCTTTGGGGTGTGGGGGCTCATACAGCATCCCCTCGTTGCAGCCCCAGGCACGCTGATCTTAAATGGGTGCAATGTTAAATAATCACTGTATTTTTGATTTACTGTTGCCAACCTAATGAGACTTCTAAAGGGGCTGTGCCCGGCAGGGACTGAATCCTGAATCTGCCAGGACAGCTGCTGTCAATAAAGTCCAGTACAGATGTTCTCCTGATGACCTATGGAGACCAAGGACAGAACCATGCTTATGTCTCCTCCCTGTACCCTGCTTCTTTTGGAAGTGCTAAGCCTTGTACCTATCTGATTGCAGCGACCAGAGCATGGAAATCTCTTTGGGCTTTTGCTATGTATTCTCATTAGGCGGCCTGCCAAGATATGGTGACTCCATGTTAAAAATAGCAATCGTAGATAATGGGGCCTAAGTTTGCAGGTATCTTTTTGCTCTGTGATAATCGTGGGTTTGATGCGTTTAATTTGGAGAATCCAGCAACAATGTAACGTGGCCTTTCTGAAAAAGGTCATCTTTTCTCTTCCAGCCCAAGTCCCGCTTTCACGTCTCGTCGTACCTATACTCCTTGCAGTCGGCTGGATAGTGGGTTGTGCGCTAATGGTTTACATTGTCTTCTCTTGATGGAAGTAAGTGACTTGTACAGTATCATATACCATCCGTGCTTTCTTTGGCTTGCACTGCCACCTTTTAAAATGTAATTTTCTTTGTTTTACAGGACAGAAGAATTTACAGTTATGTTGATTAGAAGAACCTGGAAGCTAAATTGACATTTCTCATGACTACAATATGCATAAAATGAGTTATTTTTAATATCAACGGTATAAACATGGTGTACACATTTTATCGACCACAAAGGTTTGAAATGCTAATTAGAGCATTAGGAAGAATCATCAAACCAATTTCCCGGTTTTCAAATGGTTTGTAATTGAGCGAGTAGTTTTTGGAGTCCAGTGGCAGGTCACATAGGTGCCTGTTCTGCAGCCTGCTTTATTGTTGCCACCTTGAATTTAAGCAGTTTTGGAAACAGTATTCCTAGAGTTAGTAATGCAGTGGTGGGCAAAAAAGTGAGTTAAGCTCATTTGTGAGATATGCTGAGCTGGGGAAGAAGTATCTCAATGTATATGGGAAAGTTTTAAGTGAGTTAAGACAATTTTTTAAGTTTTGTAGTAAAAAATAAATGATTAAATTTAAAATATCGTGGTGGTACACTCTCCCTGTTCCAAGATCAGAAGTGTTAGTGTCTAAATAAATTTTCTGAAACTACATTATCTTCCTTTTTTAAAAAAGCAAACGAACAGTCATACAAGCATACTAATACATAAATCAAAAAAAGTCCTTTAGAAAATGGAAGGCAGACAGGGAAAGTTACCTGGGAGCAATGCATCCTGAAATGTATGACTTGGACTTTCTAAATCCTAAAACATTTGTTTTTTATTTAATAGTATGTAGATAAATACCAAATTAACTGCTGGTCTCTTCTGTTTACATGATGTTCAGGGCCCAATTTTGTATTTTTCCATTGGCAACCAATCCAGTTCTTGTCAAATTAAACGCCGCTGGACTCGGCAGGCACTGAACTGCATCGAGACCATGTGGAATTCCAGCCCTGTTTTCTGGCATGCTGGCAGCCCCCCTCCGCTGGCAGCAGACAAAGTGCAAGCCAGGGAGACTGGAGAATAAAGGTAGAATTCGAAATGAAACTAAATAACTAGTCTGGAAAAAAATGCAGTGCGATAAGTGAAAATTCAATTTCTACACCTTGCAGGAACTGGTAAAAAGCACAAATACAGGACAGGGAACTACAGGCTGGATAGCAATTTTCAGAAAAGAGCCTGGGAATCGCCATGTATTACAACCTGAATTCCAGTCAGCAATGTCATAATGTTGGTGTGAAAAGGGAAACATCTTGGGACGAATACCAGAAAAATGGCCTGAGAGATGCATGAAATCACCTTCCTGCTCTACCAGCAATGGTGAGGCCTCCCCAGCCTACTGCAGCTGGCTTGGGCACCACAGGAACCAGTTGTGGGCCGATGGGAAGGAATGCGGGGGAGAGCAGCGAGAGGGTACTGAGGTTTGTAATGTTTAACCAGTGAGAAAATGAGCACGCTGGAGTGGTTCAGCCTGGAAAAGGGCAGACTGAAGAAAATGTAAGTCTTAAACATATCAGACTTTTTGAAGGAGGAAGGGAATAATTTCTTGGTGATACACAGGGCAAGAAGTGATGAAGAACTAGCAAGTGAGATTCAGGCTGTCCTTATGGTAAAGGCACAGAAGCACTGGAAGAAATTTTTAGGCATAATAACCAATATTATTGTTGATTACTGGAGGCCTTTGAGAACAGATGGACAAACATTCCTCAGGCATGCTGGAGGACTGCAGGTGATCCTGCCTTGCTGCCTGAGGGCAACTATTTGACATCTCCTCATGCACGGGTCTCCAGACTGTAAGTACTCCCATGAAATTCTGCAGGACTGTTTGCAGAGAATCATAGAATCATTTAGGTTGGGAGAGACCTTTAAGATCATCAAGTCCAACCATCAACTGCCAAATCCACCACTAAACCATGTCCCTAAGCACCACATCTACACGTCTTTTAAACACCTCCAGGGATGGGGACTCAACCACTTCCCTGGGCAGCCAGTGCCAGTGCCTGATAACCCTTTTGGTGAAGACATTTTTCCTAATATGCAATCAAAACCTCCCCTGGTACAACTTGAGGCTGTTTCCTCTCGTCCTATCACTTGTTACTTAGGAGAAGAGACAGAACCGACTGATGGTAACAACAGGCAAGTACTACTTACAACATTAGGGGTTTTGGCATACAAGGAAAACATTGTAATGCTGGTTGCAGCATTAGGAAAAGTCTGTATAACATAGAACAGGAGATAGCTGCATGCGGTGCGTAGGTAAAGCCGAGCGAAGAAAGGCAGCAGTGCTATTAGAGCAATGAGACTGACCAGGGAGGCTAATGTTCAAATGAATGCATTGCACGTCAGTCGTCTCCTTCTAATGATGGACTACGTAGCAGAAAGGGCTGAGCCTTCCGTCACGTATTTAATGTTTTAACGTCGTATGTTAAAACCTCCTAGATGCTTCCTGAGTCATTAAGAGGAGGAAGAGGCATGAGAGAACCGTTTCTTTAGTTTGATCCAAGGGGCAGGTGATGCTCTGAATTCTCCAGTTTTCATGCTCTACTGTCAGCATGCTCCCGTGCAGCTACTGAGGCAGTTCAGACTCACCTATCAAACAAGGGCAGAAGCTGAGAGGATCACAGGCCTTCAGGTGAGACAGGCTGTACCACACAAGTGCTGGCAGGTATTGCATGGCATACCAAAACGCAGCATACTAAACCATTTGCCTTGCAGTCATACTGTTGCCTGAACCAGCCTTGGCATGGTACTCTTACGCCTTTCTTTAGAAACTTGGACTTACACGACACACTGCTGAATATCAAACTTGTTAAATAGCTGCTACCAGCTAAGGAACTTCAAGCTTTTTAGAAACAGGCAAGAGTTAATTTCTCATGAGGCCTGGGGAAGTATTTTTAGCCTTACTGTGGGGAAAATTTCTTGGAATCTATTGTTATGAAAGAGAAACATGTATGTCCTTCAAAAAGAAAACATCAAACTTATTTAAGGTTGGGAGGTCTGTTGTACAGCAGTGTGTCTAGAATTGTGGCTCAGACTCACTGTGGCCTCCTGATTATCTTGTACTAGGGGTTTTTCCTTTTTTAATTATAATTGGAGATAATTATATTCACCCGCTAGATAATGTGCCTTGACACCTTCCAGTGACCTGGTCACTTAAATCAGAAGTGATCATCAGATAATCTGAGCCACTGCATTTTCACAGCCAGCTTTGAGCTTTTCAGCTCGAAGATTTTCATACCAAAAAGTTTCAGTTCTCGGAAGACTAAATCATTAATAATTCAGTCCCCAGTTAAAGTAGAGAACTGATTGTGGGAGGCATGTCTTGAAGATCCTAGCAAGATGTATGTTTAAGGGAATGTGAAAAAAATCTTAGTACCCTTGATGGGGTTAGATAGAGAAAGAAACTATTTTTTTGACTCCTGCTCATGCAATTTGTATAATTTTGAGAACGGCACATCAGTCAGACATCCTGTCTCCATCTGTGGCCAGTGTCTGTTATCCTTTAGGAAGGGAAAAAAATGCAGAAATGTATTTGGCCATAGTGCAACCATGAAAATTCCTTTACAACTCCAGCAGCTATTAGCAGAAGCACTGAAGCGTGACACTCAGTTTTGGGAATTGTCTTAACACCAAGTTACTTTGCCTGTGAATGAATTGAGGGCAAAGGGGCAATCCTGTTTCCAGTCTCTGTGGCAGCTGCCGCTTCCATGCGAGGGCCTCCGGCATCACCAACTGTCTTCTAGTCACTTCCAGATGAGAACATCCATTCTAACTTGCTCATACATGTAGACTATGCAAGCGAAGAGGCTAGTTTAAGCATATACTTAAGCAGACACTTACCTCATTTTAAGGACCAATGCCTCATTTTCTAAGACGGAGACCATCCAGACTGATACTAGCTCTGACTGTCCAAACTCTAGACAATAGGGAGGCTCCTGAAGACAGAGGTAGGTGCACATGTAGTTCAATTCTCTGTTGTTTTTTAAAATCTCCTAGAAAACCCTGTGCTGAGAAATTAAGTGATTGCCATTATACGAAGTTGCAGTCTACATCTTGTCTTACGAGCTCATTCTTACTTCTGCGAGCAGACAAAGCAAATAGGGAGTTTCTTACAGCTGACAAGTTGTGCAGGGTATCTGGTTTGCATTACGCCAGCAGCACGACACGGAGCCAGCAGCAGCTCTCTCGCAGCTGCCTCGCAGCGTTGATCTGAGCTCTGACCCGTGCAGCTGCAGCGCGCCCCGCAGACAGCACCGCACGGGTGGGCATGTGAGCTGCCTGGCCACGGCCGCCGCCAGGACAAGGAGGCACAGAGTGACTTCATAGTAACCACGTACATATTTTTACATTTCAGTTTATTTACCAGGCACCGATGAAAATAGTTCTGAAAGATCCAGTTGACCCAAGCGGCTTTTTCAAGTGCTAAAATTTGGCATCGAGTGTTTGAAATTAAAATGTTACAGAGCTAAAATATAAACATTACAATATGGTTTAGCTTTACCTGATTTTTGAGAGCAGAAAGATCTGATTTGGCAGAGCAAAACAAAATAACTTTTTAGGTTGGCTTCAATATTGTCAAGCTGACTTGCTACATACAATGGAAAAGAAGTTCCTGCCAGTTTTGTAGAGTAATGAAAAGAGGATTATTCCAAGAAAATATGCATCCCACATGCTGTTTAAAGTGCACTGACCACTCTACAAAGTGGCCTTTTGCAACCACCTTCAGGACAACCCACTCGGGTGTCTTTTCATAATGAAACTATACAGTGCACTGCTGAAGCTTCCCACACTTGCAGGGGTGTATTGGGTAACAAAAGGTTTGGGTTTTTTCCTTCTTAAAAAATAAAACGAGTGTTTGGGTGCAAAGTTTTTTCTCTCAGATGGAGAGATGCTAGTAATTTAGGAGAAGAAGAAAACATACACATTCAGATTTCTTCTAAAATTCAGGTGCGTTGCTATTAAAGCGTGGCGATAGCTTCAGTTTTTGTCACTGTGCCAGTACGTGGAACATGTGCGTTGTTATGACGCTGGAGAGGACTCTGGCTTCATCACAGTATAATGCCATTAAGGCCTAAAGAGCTGTATGGCATCACCTGAGATCCCGTTCTCGAGGAGCAAAGGTGGCCTGCACACGTTCAGGGTGGGCACCTTTTTCAAGCCCCCTTTTCATCTCTATTGTTTCCTTCCAGGTAGGATGACGTTGTCTGTGATGTAAGATATTTTTACTGGTTATTATTCATCTTTTTATTTATGAAAGCTAAATGGGAACATTTGGGTTCCTATTGCTCCAGAGAATGGTTGCCAAGTTTGCACCATGGCCTCTGCTTGGCCTTCCCTGTTACCCACTCAACAGCTATTTGAGCAAGTTGATTAGGGATGAGTCTCTGTCCATCTGTCCCAGGATGCTGCGCGTGGCTTCCTGGTAACTGTTCCAGTCTCTTGTTTATATTCTTTTAATGCTTGTAATCTAATTTAAGGACATCAGTATACACAAGAGCGCAACTGTGTTCCTCCCTGCTGCGTAGAGAGTGGAGTTGTTGTGAGAAAGCCTGCCTGTAGACCAGAGTTTATCTTATGGACACCTTCCCGCTCCAGACCTAAACCAAAGACAGTGGCTGCAGAGCACTTTGCCCACCTTGTGTCTTTTCCACCCTGAAGGTTACCACCAGCACACCAACCTGCTCCCCGCCAGCTCCTCGCTCTTACGCCCGCTGGCTCCAGGCCCAGCTTAGCCGTGCCTTTCAACCTGGGTTTAACTCCACCGGTAACGGTGGGCCCTGGCCTAACCCCATTAGTAGACAGACCCCTTGAACAGCAGTGTTAATGGAGGATGCTTCCTTGCTCTTCGTCTTCTCTTGGTTAAAGCAGAAAGTGAAAAGCACAGAGTCAGGCCTGCCTGCTCCTCTCTGATAGGGCAGTGCTGAGTCCAGGACCTCCCCGGAAGCCCCCCGAGTCAGCCCGACCCCCGTGCTCACACGATGAACAGCGTCCCTCTGTCCCCGGCCGCTGGGCGGGGGGACGGCCGCCTGCTCAGCCCAGCGTAGCGGCCGCGGCCGGGGCCGGGGCCGGGGCCGGGGCTGGCTGGGCAGCCTGGAGGGGGCCCTCGCCCAGCGACCGGGGCGGGCTCGGGCACTCGGGAACCTCCCAGAAAGGGCGGAGCTGTGGGGGCACTGAAGGGCGGGGCCAGGGGAACCGTCTGGAAGGGGCGGAGCTGTGGGGGCACTGAGGGGCGGGGCCAGGGAGCCTTCTGGAAGGGGGCGGAGCCTGGGGCGTGTTTGTGGCCCCGGTGCGTGCGGGGCTGGCCGGGCTAGAGTTCCGTGGCTGGGGTCTGTGGCGCGGCGCGGCGCGGCGCGGCGCGGCTGAGGTGGGGATTACCGCCCACCATCCCCGGCAGCCCAGGAGGCCGCTGTAGCCGCAGCACCTCGCCCCGGAGCGGGAGCCCGCCCGGGCTTGCCTTGAAGCTGCTTCTGGGATGCGTTTGGGCAAGGGTTGGCCCAGGCGTCAGCACTGGCCCCAGCGCAGGGCTGTGGTGGGTGCGGCCGTGGTGCACTGGCTCAGACTGCCCGAAGCCTCATTTTGCCTTTACGCTGTGGCAGAGATGGGGCTACCACAGGTAGGGTTTGTGTTAATGCTGGACGTAGCTGGCTGACTCCTTAACCCCGTCTCGCAACAGGAGCGCATCCGACCTGTGGGGCACGAACTCAAATACGTCCAGGGACAACTGTAGTGCTGTTCCGTGCTCTGTGTAGAAATCCAGGCCTAACTCATATTCTAAGTTTGTAGACCCATTCCTGGCTCCCATCTGAGAGCAGAGTAGAGGCTTTGCAGCCTTGTTCCTGTGCTAGGGGTAATAGCGCATGATTACATTTGCCTTTAAAAACACTTCTTTTGTACAAAGCTGCAGAGAACATTGGTCCCTGGGTGAAAATAGAGGACTTCTAAGTTTTTCCTTTTTCATGAGAGGCTTGTTTCTCTTCAAAGCAAATACTCTAAATTATGTAGCAAGATTGCATTGTTTGTTGCAGTTTTTGTTTACTGACATTTAAGAAACTGACCCTGGGGAATCAGTGGTCTATTTAGGTCACCTGATTTGCAGGGCGTTCCTGTGCCTCACCAGCTGTAGGAGCTGGAGGTGAATCCATCCTCGTACTGATCTGGGTCAAGGGGGCTGGCCTCTTGTGTGCAGCTGCATGGGCATATCCCAGACTGGGTGCTTCATATTGCCGGTAGCTGTCGGTGGGTCGGGCTTAACAGCAGTCTCTTGCTCTTAACGTTCATGTGGGATCTGGGTGTGGTGAACAAGCAGCACTTAGGGGAGGGCGGGAGGAAGGACCCTCTGAGCTGTGGGGCCCATCCGTCATCTTCAACCATCTCTCCCAAGTGCTCAGTCTGTTCCCTTTGTCTAGAAAAGGCGTTGCGGCTCCTCAGTCATTTGCAGAGAGGTCAGCTTGTACGCATTTGCAGTCACAGCATGTTGATTAAAATGCATCAGTGTTTAATGCTTTTACAGCAGCAGTGCTACCAGGCCCTCCAGATCACAGCAGCTTGAGCCTGGTGCTGTGCAAGGAGGTGTAGGCAATGACCGTTTCAGTGCCAGTGATTTATGAGTTGAGGTGTAACGACAGGCTGGAGGGCAAATAGGGTTCACGCCTATGATAGCCTTTTCTGCTGTTACTTATGAAGTTGTATGATTTAATTAATGATTGATTTTGTTGTATGATTTAATTAATGATTGTAACCCCTTGTATATCAAGATAGCTGTGGTCATCGGAGATAGTCTTAACAGGATGAAGAGTTACTCTGCCAATATTATGTGCCTCAAGCTGAACTATTTAAAACTGATTGAATTGATTATTGATTTAATAATCAAATGGTAGCTGCTAGCACTCTGTATAAGTATCTTATTCTGGGTGGTAATGAAGGGAGAAGGTCACCAGAGAAGCTCAGTACTTGGATGGGAGATCCCCTCCTGGAGAACAGCAGTTAACTAGCATTAGGAATGTAGGGCTGGCAAAGACAGCTGGGTTTACTGAGTCCAGTCCTGAAAGCTCTTCTCAACAAAGGTAGGAAAGCTTTCTTGTAAACAGGTGAAAACATTTTGGTGAGTCTGTAGTTGCATCTTGTTGAAGATGCACTGGACAACTGGTTTATTTAGGGAAGAGCCTGGGAGTTACTGCTGGCTTCCTCACTGACACAAGCTCTTCTGCAACAGCAGTTGTGAGTTACGCTTTCTGCCATGCATTTTGCCTAGGTTACCATACCTCGTCATGGTGATTAATGACTTTGCCTCACTTCCTCGCCTCGTAGCTGGACTACAGGCATGTAAGTCATGTGGGCATGGGTAAGAAAGTCCAGCCTAGTGTAGGAGGTCTCAACACTAGCAGGACAACTGTCTTCTGCTCCTACATTAGCTTCTCGTAAAATATTAAATCAAGTTGCTGGCGTCAGTCCTTATGTTCGAGGCTCTAACTGAAACAGTACCAGAATATCTAAACAATTCTAGATGAAGAATATAACTGACAAACCTATTTTTGAAGCACTGTGTAACTACCAAAAGGTGACCTGTGCAGGAGGAGGATCTTTCTCAGGACCTGGTTCAACTCTGGATTGAATTCTGACTTCCAAGGTCCAACAGAAACAAGATCATAAAATTTTCTGCATGCATCATACTTACGTCTTTGACCATGTCCTCTCCAACATGAATATATAGCAATGCTTGTATATAAGTAAATGAAAATGGATGCTGTATTGTGTGTCTGCTATTGTAGTGAGAGCAACAGCAAGCTTATTCTTGTTTAGTATTCTGCTGGTGTATCATGGTTGAGACAGAAGACTTGGAATAGATATGGAACGTTTGGTAGCAATCAAGTGGAAATAGATCAGAGTCTTCTCAGTTAATTTTAAAACTTCATCTATAAAATCCCCATATAAGGAAGGAAGCCTTAGAACAATAAAATGGTCTACTTTAGTAGCCTGAAATGTGTAATCTCACAAACGATTGTTCCAATCTATTTTCTTTTTTTCTGTTGTTCCCGTTAGTGTAATATCCAACTGCTACGTGAGGGTCTGCATGGACAGTGGAGAACGTACTGAATGGCGCTGTTGTTGCCAGATCAGTGTAAAACAAAAGCTGTGAATGGGAAGTCTGAATAGTGTCAGCATGAGAAATCTTGCCACAAATGTATGATTGATAGATTCTGCTATATTTGTAAGATTTTGGATGGTACTTGTAAAGGCTCTAGGGAGGTTGCATTGTTTGGAAGTCAGTGCACATATTCCTTTCCTGGATACAGGAAACAGTTCCCTTACCAGAGGTAGTTGTGGTTGGTGCGAGGCGTACTAAACACTTGTCATTACACAGCAGAGACCCAGGCAACACAACAGCCAGCTGAGCCCACGTGAGGGAATGAATATCGTTTCATAAAAGAGGAGGCGAGTAGGGCTCCAGGGCACAGATCCAGCCTTCTGCCCATTACTGAGTCCGAGAGGCTGGTCTGAGCTCATTAGGACTCACTTCTATTAAACACTGATTTTATGAGGAATTTTTTTTCTGTCTTGAGTCACCACTATCGCTTCCTCACATATTTGGTTCTGGTATCTCGATGTGTGATGTGATGAGAACAGCTTGAGTTAATGCAGACCAAAGGAGATGTAGATGCATGGAATCTGAATAATTTGGGAAAAATCTGCCTGCTGTCAAAACTCAGTATATTTTTTTTTATGATCATTGTGCTACTTTCATTTGTTTTCTGAATTGACGGCTTTCCATTCTGTGGAACATTGCTCCAGTAGTGTAAAGTTGGTTGTATTATGTAAAGTAATTCCAAATTCTGCTATGCTCACTCACAGTGTGACTGACTCAATATGTACATCTTTGATTCTTCTGGAAGATAATTTATTCCACTGTTTTCTGACAAAATAATTTTCAGACTTTTTTTAGGTTAGTGGGGGGATTTAATTCTCAGATAACTTTTGAGATACTTGATTTAATCTCATCCTATGAATATTACAGCTTCAGAATTTATTTTAAAAATATTTTTTAAAAATTTTTTTTCTGTACTTCTTTAGCACTGTAGGCACTATAACTGGGCTGTGTTCCTGTAGCAGTCTTCTTCAGTAAGACCCATAACTGACAGAACAATAAAATGACCCACTGGTTTTAGTGAAACACCCATAATTAGCCACATGCACTGAGCTCATGCGCATGTCTGCGTGAAATACAATTGTCCATTTCTGTGTGGATGTAAAATAATAGCAATCAGTGTATGGAGGGGCTTTGCTCAGAGAGAACACGTCCCAAAGCAGCTGGAAAGATTTTTGCCTCATTATGGAGTAAGAATTCTTTGATGGTTTAGCTAAGAAAATGAATACTGTATTTAGTAGTCTGTCAGCAGCTGGTCAAGTAAGAAAAGCACTGGACCATATCCAAAGGAAAATTCATAAATACCATGATATATTACAGTAACGTCAAAATTTTCCCTGTGTTGTTAAAAAGTAAGAAGTCCAGGAGAAGGGGGAAAGAAGAACAAGGACTTTGGGCTCAATAAATCCCAGAGAAGGAGCTCCCCAGTGCTAGGCTTTTCCTGGGAGGGCAGTCCGGCAGTGCCAAGGCTGTTGTGCTGGGAAGACTGGAGCATCCTCTGGGTCAGTAGCTGAACTATGCAGTGGGGAAAAAAGTTAATCTTGTTTCCATGACAGTATGGCCTTAGTTTCATTTCTGGACATCTGTGCCTGATAAACCTTTCATCCTATGTCCTGTGGGCTTTTTTTGTTATCTCCTTGCTTTCATCTGAATTTGCAACGAGCGAAGGGTGACTTTTAAGGTAAAGGGCTGACATCAGGAGACTCCATCCCTGTGAGAATTGAAACGAGGGCATGGTAGCCTTTGAATCAGAATGTGTCCTCACTTAAACTGTGAACTAGTTTAGGATGTGGTGGTGCTAGAGTCTGGAAGGAACAAAATACTTTACTGACCACGGTTAACCAGTAATGCTCTTTGAGGAAGGTAGCTAAGGTACCAGGGATGGGCTCCAACTGCGTGTTGCTGCCTTCGTGCCTCGTTTTGCGTTGGAAGGAAGCCTTGGGGCACAGGCAGGGAACGAAACGCAGCATGCAGCCTGCTCCAAAGGATCAAGGGACAGGACTGAGCACCAGAGTATCTCCAACTTCAGTTCCAACACTGCCTGTAGGACTTCAGTTTTTCACTTAAGTCTGCTGGTATTTTAATTTGTGATTAAGCACAATGTTGGGGAAAATCCTTTCTTGGGCAATTATTAACCATTTGGGTAAAAAGCTCTCTTAACAATGTTACAGAAGATGTGTGAATCCACTGTGGATCCTCTGGACACAGTATGTGTCTTATCTTATTCATTTCTTGCTGTATTGTGATTTTCCACTGGGTGTTACAAAAGATTGAGAAAACTCTGGCCATTTATATTTTGGAGTTAACTTAAAGGCCCATGAGTCAATATTTAAACCCAATAGGTTCAAAAAGGGAGAAAAAAGTAAATGTAGCATATGTAGGAAGATAAGTAACACCTGGTTAAGAAGAGGTAGCGGTTAAGGAGTCACTTGTTCAGAAGAAAAAGTCGCTGAGGGTCATTGTCAGTGGCATCTTCACCGTCGGAGGTTTTCTATGGGCTGTGAGCCCAGACGCTGGTGGGTGGCTGGAGGGTTGCCCGGCACCTCTCAGGTGGTGCAGTCCTGCCTGCGCGCCTCGTGGCGTTCGTGTGGTGTTAGTGAAGCTGTTTGACATTGAATGTCAGCATCTCAGCGGTACTTAGATGAATTATTTAGTGACAGTTGTGTATTCTGTGTGTTTGGTGGCTGTTCCGTTAATGCATTGTCAATTAATTGACCAATGTCAGTATTTATGTGTAGTTTATATAGTCCCTAAAGTTTTGTCAGCCTGCTGCTGTGGAAAGTCAAGTCAACTGAAACAATCAAAAGACATCTGTAGAACTGTAGCGATTGACTCTTAGATTGTACAGAAGCTGATAGTGATACTGTAAGTTGTTTACAATGTTCTTCTTTTTAGGTAAAATTGAGTGGGTTTTTTTTCCGCAGAAGTACGAACAAATGCAGCTGCTTGCCCATTGGATTCTGCTGTATCTCAGTCTCACTGTTTATTAAACTTATTTGAGTTTAACTCTGTCCTTTCTGGCACTGAAGTAGATCAGAGAAAGCTATTAAATAACAATATTTTTTTTCGTACCTGTAAATGTTGGTTTTCCTGTACATTTCATTGGTGTTAACAAGGATACTGTGATACAGCAAAAAGCTGAACTGACATTTCAGCCAAAATGAAAAAAATGTGAAATGCATCATGAGAAAGAGATCATGCTCCCTCCAGCTTTTCCCTTCACGGTCTGATGCTCTCCACGAACTTCAGGGCTTTCAGAAGGGTAGGCAGGCTCCAGCAACAGCAGCCTGAGCAAGCTTGGGGGGAAAGGGACTGCAGCACTCCTTAGGCGATGTCTTCTAGCCCTGGGACCGAGGAGTGTAAATCCTGCTGGACTTGCAGCAGCCTTCGTGCAGATGGATACTGGAAATGGCTCTGCAAAGCCAGCTCATAACTCAACAGCAGTTATTTTATATAATTAATTTAGATGTTTTCATCCCTTTTTTCTCTCTGATGGTTAGGAAATGGAGGTGATAGATGTAACCGATATTCGGGCAGTATTAACTGTTTACACAAGGAGCGTTTGTACCATAGTACCTTAGCTTTGGGTTGACTAGTGGTTGCTCAGATATTTGTAACTGCAGGTCAATCTGCCAGTAATAGAGAGAGAGGAGCAGACGTTCCTGCTATGTGATAACTCATAGGAAGTTGGATTTAAGAGTAGACCTACACAGCAGCAGGCTCCAAACCTGCTTTTTGTGCCAAAGAAAAGAGTGCCAACATTTGTATGAATGTATTTAAAGGAAAATACAGCGGAGGGAGAAGTTGGAGCTTAAATGGGCAGGAAATGAGGAAAAACACTGCAGATGGACTATGTGATTGTGTGGTTATTTGCAAGGAATTGACTTCTCTGAGAGAGCACAGAAGGGAGGCGACTTAAGTAGCTGGAAAACAAAAACCAAGAATAAAACTATCAAGGGCAAGGGAATTAGAAGAATCTAACCAGGAGGAGATAGTCCATATTCATCCACAAAATCAAGATGAATTTAAATTCTTGTCAGGTATTAACGCATTGTTCTTTCTTTTAGGTATGGAATACTCTCCTCTTCCAGAAATTCCTTGCCTTCCATTGAGGTAATACTGATGGGTTTTTGCTCTTTTTTGCTTTATTTGATTCTTTCTGGTTTTGAATATTAACAAACACTCACTGATGCACACTTCCTAGGGCATTAGTTAATTTTTTTTCTACATATTGTCACAAATTCTTTGTATCTCTGGTGTTCATGCCAAGTTGATTCTAAGCATCTCTTCGGTAAAACAGAAACACATTTTTCTTAGGCATTGTAGCCAAGGCAGGTAAAATTTACAGAAAATGCAAGCACTTTAGAAACACAGTGTTTGTGTTAGTGATACCATTTGTACTGTTTTTATAACTTTTGGCAGTAAATCTGGCAATTTAGTGAATCTACCAGTGCCTCATGCCAAGCTCATGGGAATGCTAGAAAGGACCCCGGTGCATTTGCACACAACTTGAACTCCTACTGTGAAATCTTTGAGTGTTTAAACGTGGAACTGGAGAAGCAGTCAAATAGGAACGCTGCACTGAGTGACATGTCCTTCAGCCTCTGTTGGTTTTGAGGCCTTCGGTAAATGCTTTCCATGGCGTGTCTATAAATACTTCCCTGACATATTAACACTCTGAGACGGAAAATCCTCGCTGGCACTAATGAGTTTGCAAGCTGAGATGAAAGGTATATTCTGATTGTCACTGCTTGTTTAATGTCAGATGTCTCACATCTGAATGATTACTGCTGTGTTTCTTTTATGAAGACCTGAATTTCACTTTTGCATGAGTGAGGAAATCATAATTGCCACTGCTTAAAGTTTGTTTTCAAAGACGTGTATTTTACATTTTAGTTTTCTGTTAAATGCTATTACAAGGCTGTCCTGCACTTAGCTGACATGCCAAGTGGCTTTTGGTGAAGACTGCACTGATGAGAGGTGGTGTGTGATGTGCCTCGCCCCAGGGCTGGTATCAGGAGACACTGAGATTCAGAGCTGTCCTGCAGATGGTTTCCCTGCTTTCCCTTGGTTCTGGAGTGTAGTCATTTCCTACTAGGGCTTACTTCAGTCGTCCCAGCTACCCACACAGTTCTGATTCAGCTGCTTTAGCCAGGAGTAAAGCCAACCCTTCGTTTGTTTTCCCACCTCCTCCAAAGGGGGCATAAGGAAACGAGCAGCCTCATTTGCACCTACGGGCTGGAGCCTGTGGTTGGTGTAGCCCCTGTAGTTGTGGGAAGGAAGGAGGGAGGGGGACTCTAAGGGGGATGTTTTGGAGGCGATATAGATGCATGGACATATGTAAACGTGACTTTTACATGCAGTTTGACTACTTAGGTTCCTACATTGACCAGGTCCTTTTTCTTTAAACCTTTCTCACTCATGTCAAATCATGGCGTGTTTGTAGGTTGCTTTCTAGATGCCCATTCACTTGATTTCATGACTTCATGTAATGAAAGGAGGGTGTTTCTGACCCTCTGTGCAGTCACCAGTGACTGGTGAAACTTTGCCTTTCTTCTGGTCCTATGCGTTATGTTTGGTTTACATTTCACACACTTCTTTCCAAACCTCTGGCTCATTGTTACAGCTGAATGGTCTGTAATAAAACAGATGATGAACTGGGGGTTTTGGGAAGAGAGTCTTGTAATTCATGAATGTAAAAGCTGAGTTCGATGACATGTCTAAAGCCAGCTGTCAAATGTGTCTATGTCTTGTTTCCTTAAAGAGTATCTGTCGCTGCTCTGGCCAGTGTTGCTGGACACTTTCCACAAGGGCAGCTTGCTTTCTTACGGTGACAGTGAAAGAAATGACCGTGTCCGTGGTAGTGTGTATGAATTCGCCTTCCCTGCTCCATCAGGAGCTAGCGTGAATCAAGATGCAGCTATTTCTCTGTGTGTATAGGTTGCTCGGAAGTGAAAAAACCTTCCCTGCGTAGTATGCCTGCTGTTGAAAATCACAGGGAGGAATCCATCTCCAACAATAAATACGCCCTTCTAGTTTTTTGTCTGTCTAGCAGGCAAATGAAACGTGAGGTGGATCAGAAAAGCTTGTGATACACTATTGAACAAACATTGCAACTGATCCGCCTGTATTGACTTGCTCATGGGGTTTTTTTTGCTATTCACTAATTATTAGCGATTCTGTATTTATTGATTGTTAAATTTAATATTATTTATTCTGTATTTAGTGATCCACTGGTTTATTTAGTTACCTTCTGAATTTCTTTTCTGTCCTTGATGAGTGTTAACGTTTCTAGCTGTAAAATAGGGATAACAGTAGTTCCTGTTTCATAGTTTTATGGGCCTGATTTGTAAAGGACTGAGTTTCATCTGGATGCGTCAGGTTGATGATGAAGAGTATAGAAAGTTCTGTGGCAAATACATGGAGAGGAGTGAAGAAAGGGGCCCCGCAGAGAGGTGAAAACCCTGTCAACACAACTTTTTGGTTTTTTCTGCTGCTTTTCTCTAACTTCTACTGTTTTTCACTCTTTGCTTCCCTTTTGTGGCCAGGAGCGACTCCCAGGCCGTAGTAGCTAAAGACCGGTGTGGGTGCAAGGCCTCGCAGGTACCCCTGTGCCCTGGACATCAGGTGCCTTCAGGCGGGTCTGGAGGAAGGAGCTTTGTGGCCACTGTTGGCCACGTGATGTGTCGGGTGCACCGCAAGCAAGGACCCTTCCATCGCTGCTTAGAAACGGCAGGTACAGCTACCATGCCTCCAGCAGCAGTGGGGCTGTGCTGGCTGCTGCTGCTATTGCTCTTGCATTAAGTGTGACTTTTTTGGCTGGGAATTGATGAAAAGGAATCTATTTTGTGCTCTCCTTAACTTACTGTTGGGGAAAAGTCTTGGAAGAGGAAGTTTTCTGCAGGTAATTTTGGTGTGATTTCCTTGGATACTAAATAACCTACTGAGATCTGCTTTTAAACTGGAACAGAATGATTTGAATTCTCCTTTGGTCAGTTGTTACAGATGTTGGAAGTGTGGTGCTCAGGGCAAGTACAGAAATTTACTTGCAGAGAGTATTTTTTTTTGTACTTTTGTATTTCATACAAAGAACACACATTGCATTTGGCTCATAATTTCAGTTTATTATCAAAATGTTTTTATCAGATGACAAACTCAGAAAGCTAAAAGGAACATAGGTTTTTAAATATACCTATTGTAGCAGTCATCTGGTACTTATTTGTGGAAATGTTTGCTTCGATATACAAAGCAGTAAGTTCCTTTGCAATCTGCATGAGGATGTTTAATACATATTGCTGCAGATTTAAAGCCTTTTACCTTTACCTTCTTACTTAAAGCTCCATTCTGCAATCAGCTGTGCAGCTTTACTGCTGTGAGGACTGACGTCGATCAGAACATGTACAAATTATGTGCAGGATCGGACCCTAAACACTGAGAAAGTCGGCCTGAAAACTTGAATATTGGTATGCTCCATTGGAGAGCTCGGTTTTGTACACTTCGTCTTATTGCCTAATACCATGCTTTACTCAAATTTCTCAGTTCTATGCAGCCACTGATAAAATATATTACAATACTTCAAGTCAAAAGTGTAGCTCAGATTTAAATATAAAAACTGTGATTTATACATTACTAGAAACTTTAAAAAAGACAACTTTAGAGAAAGCAAGAAAAAGCTTAGAAAACTGTGAAAGGGTCTTTGATCACAATCTTGTAAGATTATATGTTCAACAATTAATAAATTACCTACAATTTCAGTTTGGCTGGAAAGCAGTAAATAAACTGTTTTAAGTAGTGACTTCAGGTAATGCACACTGGAATAATTAGTGAGAAGTTACTTAATTACAGCAGGTCTTTGGACTCCTCTTGTATAAATGGTTTCAAGTAAAAATGAAAACATTTGGTAGAACAGATTTCTTGTAACAGCAGAGGGTACAAAGTTTGACACTTAGGATATAAACTGTTGTCTCATTATGATGCTATGATGTCTAGAACTGTGTGTTACTTAGTATTTCCTTCCTCCGCTTGATCAGAAATACGCATTCACCGACCAGTGACAGATAATGTGTTACACTTTGACATTTCAAAAAAAAAATCCCAAATGCCACTGGCCAGTAGGGAACAGGATTAACTACAAGTGAAATGTTACTGTACACTGTCAGGTGACTTACGTTCTACAGGGTTCAGTGATAGGAAAAGCAGCCGATCAGCTAGAGCAGCTGATTGCTGCCTTGGCATTCATCCTTCATTTGATGTTTTGCTGTGTGATTTTTTTTTTTTTTTTTTTTAAATTTTTGCCCATTTACTAAGAATTACAGTGACTACTCTAGCATATTTCCCTCAGTTTTCTTCCCTCCTCCCCTGCTCAAAATTAGTTCAAAATTTCTCTTTTTCTGGAAGGCTTCTCGAGATGCGAGGTTTACAGTTCCATCACCAAACCCGGCACTTTTTAGCAGGATCCATGTAGTTTGTCTCGGTGCATGAAAAGGCTTCAGAAAACTCTGGAGAGTTCTGCAGTGATCCTATGACCCTTTAAAACAAAACAACATCATCTTGTCATTGTTGCTTGCCTTTGTTTAAAACAAACAAGATGACTCACATTTTGTAACTGCTTTTTTTGTGTCACCGCAAAATACTGTGGGAAACACCTGTATTTCTGAACTCTGACTGTTGCTTCCATTTCACCTCAAGTGGCTGTATTTCTCTTTTCTGTTTGTATGGTCCCTGCTGCAGCTCCCCAAAATATGGGACCTGTCCCTTCTTCATTACTGGCTCTCACAAAACTTCCATTTATTTCACTAGGAACAGGTTTATTGCTTGTCATTAGTTTTCACTGAGAATTTTTTCAGCTATGTTTTGCTGACAAGTTTCTTGGTAAAGGGAAAACAAGACCCTGAGGTAGAGGACTGCGGTGCAACTTTTAGTGAATGTTCATTTACATTTTTACACCGATCAAGTTTTAATGAAGATCATACTGGTTCTCTGGGCATTCTCCACAAATGTTTGAGTGAACAAGTTTCCTGAAAAAAGACTCATACAAAGAACAGCTTTCAAGTGAATATGAGGACGTTCCAGCTAAAGCAGGTTTTTTATGTGTAATTGTGAACATGTGTGAATCTATCTGCTAGGAGTTGCTCATTCCTTCAGGAATGGAAATACAGCATGCACATCCCTATGCAGGAAAACAACTTCAGCTTCAAATGTCAAATATAGATAGTGATGCACATTGACTGCGGACCAGGAATTATTTGAAGAACTGTTTCGTTGAGTAATTTGTGATTATTCTCTGAATAATCTTAATCATTAGATTCAACAGAATGAGGAAGTGCCCAGAGAAGTTGAGGTGAAGTTCAGCAGCTGACATCTGCAAGGATTTGACTGGCTCTATGAGATCAGAAGCAAGACTGTTTGCTAAGTGGTCTCAGGAGCCAGCAGCCGCACAGAGGAATGACTACAAAAAAAGTCATGCTTTTAAGTGATCTAGCAGCGCTTCATTGCTTTTAAGGACTAGAACTGCTAAAACGGGATTTTGCCAGAAACAGAGCAAAAAGTGTTTGGGGTGTAATAAAACTCTACAAACTCTGTTTGTTATTAACAAACAGATAAAACAGCAGTGGGATAGGAATCCTGTTTCATTTACTAATATCCCCAGAACTACAGGGATTTGGTACATAAGCAGGGCTTGACCTGTATATGTTATTGGACTGGCTAGGTATTAATTTTGCATGTTAATGCTCAGATACAGATTCCCTTTCGCCCGCCTTTGACAATTACCTGATCTAAGGTATCTTTCTGTTAACTTACTTTTCTAGTGGACAAAAGATTCTACCTGTCCAGTACTCAGAGTTGTTAGCCCATAAACTAAAATTGTACTATGCAATTAATTTTTATGAAGAGCTGCCTGTCGTACCTGTAAGGAGAAGTAGCCTGCAGTTAGTGTAGCAGGTATGAAAACAAACAAACAACAAAAAATCCTGCCCCCCACCCCCCAATAAAAAAAAGGCACATTGGGAGCCATTGTGACATTTTAATACTATGTCATTAGGCAGTAATTTTGTGGGTATGTCTGGGGTACTGAAATGCTTTCTATTTTACAGCTCTTGGGGAGGGTCTCATCCTGAAAATTACTTCACATTCTAAAAATGTCAGTATGGTTTCTCATTAATACTTGTGTAATTCCTCATAAAGTTTATCTAGCCTTTCAGACTGATGTAAAAACAGCACAATACGTGATGTGATATATCCAAGATGTACACAAATACAATTACACAAAGATGCTGAACTAGTGAACTTCAAAGGACTCGTGACTCATACAAATTAGATATGGAAAGAGGAGGCACAGTTCTGAAGAACTGCTGCAGAGCCTCATTAGCACTGCGACCAAATTCGGCTGATTGTAGGACTTGATGCATAAACTGCCTCCGGGAGAGATCTGCAGATAGTACAAAAACCACCCACAGTGAAATGCCAGTCAAGTGGCAGTTGAAGGAACAGTCACTGCTTTCACTAAATATTTGAGTATGTGGGATAAACAAAATAATTCTTTCGTGAAAAACCACTGAAAGAAAGATACTGGAATTAATGTACTGAATTGTATCGGGAGAGAAATCAGCTATTGTGTACGTGAATCCTGGAGATGACACAGCCTTTCAAGGCTAGCAGAGATGTTCTGATGTCTACGTTACTACTTGATCTCATGGCATTTGACCAAACAGATTTATTAGAGCAAGAACATTGTTACACTACTGATGAATGGGTTGTTCTGACTTCAGTTAAAAAGAAAAGATCCTAGTCTGGCCCAAAGACTTCCACCCTGAACAGCCACTCTGCTGAATTCAAGCCCACCTATTCTTGGAAAGGCTGAGTACAAAAGGCAGAAGATACAAATTTGCTTATGGCACCACAGCATACAGGTTTGTTACGGATTGAGGGGCAGCGATCTTCCACCTAAAACTCACTTCTGTTACTCTTGCAAGAGAGAACAACTAGTGACCGTGTGTCCCCCTGGGGCACGGCGGAGCCCCTGTTCCAGGCTGCAGGCATTACAAGTAATGCTGTTAACATAACAACGAAGACAGGCCAGTGCGCTCTGTTGGAACAGAAGAATGTCCTTCTAGCTCTAGATGGCAAAGGCATTCCTCATTCTAATGATAGCAAAGGCTATGGACAGAAGGTCGTTTCTCTCTCATGTCAGTATTACTGTTTAAAAGAAGATGAATTCTTCTCCATGCTTGGAAGAGTAAAATGCTTGTACTCCACAGATTAACTGGAGATTTTACCTGTGGCTTCAGTGGAGGACAGAAGTCCATCCATAGCCTTTGGTCTTTATGAGGACCCTACCAGGAGCTATTGTGGGAGCCAGGGGACTTCGGAAAAGCACTGGATTCCAGACACGGTCACTGGGACTCCGCTGTAACAATCATGCACGCTTGGTAACAGCCAGGTGATGGTGTTTGTGTCCTGTGACAACTGTTCAAAGCTTCTCAATAGCGTGGACAGAATTAAGTGGTATCGTCTCGGGGCGAGGACAACTCCCCCACAGCCTTATTCTGCCTGTGGCGCTTCGTGGGAAGGGCTGTGCCTGTTTCTGTCAGCGCAGAGCTATGCTAGGGCTGGGAGGTCTAGTGGGCCAGTCTGTCTCTCTCTCTCTTAACCATCTTCAGTGTGCTGTGCCTATACATGTGTATATGCCTAAATCTACCCTGGTAAGTGCAACCTAGCCTTTTTGTAGGGTTCTTTAAATTCTGTAGCTAAAAGCTGTGCTGCACCTAGGAATTGCACTGAAGATTATTGTATGTGCTGACCTGAATTTGCCTGGGCTGTGCACGTCAGTTTTGATGGAGTTCACAGCGTATTCTGGTCTGTATGTTCCACACCATACCTACACACGGAACAAAGGAAAGCATTTGTTAGCCATAAGATTGTCCAGGAAGAGACCTGCTGTCATTCCACTATTAAATATTTAATGCTGTGAGAATAAATTTCACATTAGAACATAGAGGAAAAAAATGTGTGGGTTTTTTTAAAAAAAAAAAAAGTATACTGCTGTCCTCAGACAAAGGCACTTGGGCACAAGAAGCTGTCTACCAGACTTACTCATGGATGAATTCATTTATTTAGAGAAGATAAAAATTACCTAAAAGGGATTATTTTCACTACTTTGTAGTGAACGCTGCTCAGTTTAGCAAGTCAGCCAGCTCTTAGTAAAACTGTGAAACTCAGCCTATTCTTTCTGACTTACTGTTAAACTGTAACTCAATGTGATTTTCAAAGCCTTCAGTCAAGAAGTATAGAATA
Organism: Balaeniceps rex; assembly: GCA_013401315.1. Taxonomy (NCBI): domain Eukaryota; kingdom Metazoa; phylum Chordata; class Aves; order Pelecaniformes; family Balaenicipitidae; genus Balaeniceps; species Balaeniceps rex. The sequence continues at coordinate 172,630 of VYZW01012056.1, forward strand.
CCTGTGCGAAGTTCAGAAAAAACAGCTGATTATGGTTCATTTCAAGACCAGGAAGAAGTTTTTCTTTTCCATGCTTTTTCACAAAGTTTTCGTAGGCCTGTAGAATGAATTGAGTAGAAAAGTTACACCTTCCAGCCCAGACAGTCAAAATGAAATTATGACAAGGAGGAACATAGGTTTTTGACATAATTAATCATGGACTACCTTGTCGTCCATCTTACCACATGCCACCTTTAAGCAGAAAAAGACAGGGCCATTTCTCAGTACTGTGATACCAGTGGCCTGACTGTATCAAGACAGTTTTCTCATTGAATAGGCTTTACAGTAGTATTTTACACCAGGTTTAGTGAAGCTGCCCAACTTATATTGGAATAAATGGTAAGAGAAACAGGCTTAAAGAAGGCGATTTATTGTAGCAAAAGGAAGCCAATGCTAGTGGAATGATTTTGGTGAGTACACCCAGATAACAAGATCTTTGCATAACTCTGCACCTTTTTACAGGGGAAGAAATTAAGAACGCAAAGGAGAACAGTTGTATTCTGAAATACAGTAGCTACAGAGTGTTAGTACTATTCTTTAGCAAGCTTTATAACAATTAATGTATTAAATTCCATTGGGCTGTCACATATTTACCTAGCAAATCCTTTCACAGGGTTAGTTAATGACTGCATAAAGCAAGGTGGTTGTGTGTTAAAAAAGTAGAATATGTTCTGTAATGGAAGTGACTGTGAGGTTCTCTGACGTCAGCTGAGGGGTAGGTGTAGTGAGGCATCAGCAAGCTCTGTGCTAAACCAGCCCCCAAATCATCGGGGTTCAGAGCTGTCTGTATAAAGATTCACCCGCAGCAGCTCCGTCTCCTGCAGGTTCCGTGGGTCAGGCATTACTGCCAGTTACCCTCAGTATGTACCTTGCATGGTAAAGATCCACATGGAAAAGCATGCTGCTGTGCTGCTTTCTAAGGCACAGTCCCAAAATGAGCACACCTGGGCTGTCTGACATGATTTGGGGATTTCCTGTGGGTGGATCCCTGGCTAAGTGACTGTGCTGGGTGACCCAGCCTGCCTCTGCTCAAGGAGGCACAAATGCTTTCCAAGACAATCAAGACACGATGAGAGGATTCATTCCTCCCCCAGTTGTTCATCTTTCCCTCTTCTCCTCCTTCTTTCTGTTAGACTTGAGAGATGCGGGCTAAAAAGCTTCAGCTGTGGCAAAAAGTCATTTGTCTCTGACTCTACAGAACACATGTATTTGTCCTGTTTACAGTTGTTTTTTCTCTCAAATGTTTATCACATAAATGTATTTCATTTTTTTTTTGCCAGCTATTGGGTTAGAGTCTAACACACTTATGGTAAGATACGCTTTCCCTTTATACAATGCAGAGTTCCAGGATCCAATTTTACTACCACAAAACTGATTCTGCAGGGAGAAGAAATCAATTTTATCAGTTATCTAATGTTGCATTATGAAAAGTAGACTTTTTCATTGTGGTTTGGCTTTTTTTCTTTTTAAAAAACAAATTGCAGAAGACTTTAAAACCTTTCCATAGTAAGAACAGCTGCTTTCATGTTTCTTATGAAGACCATGCATCAAACAATGTGGTGTTAGTCTATCATTACCAATAGAAAGATGCTGGCAAATTGGAGAAATGTTCTGACTAAAGTCAGTGCCAAGCTACTGCACGAGTAAAGCCAATCAAGTGCACAAGTGCAAGTTGAGGAATGAGCAGTTAACAGCCCTACTGAAAAGGCTCCAGAAGTTTTAGTGGATAACAAGCTGAACAAGAGCCAACAGTGCCACAGTACTGCAAAAAAGGCAAGTGTCATACTGGGATGTATAAACAGGAGTGTCTTATGTAAGATAGATGAAGTAATCCTTCTACTCTACTTGGCACTGGCCAGGTCTCAGCTGGAGCACTCCGTCCAGTTTTGGACACTGCACTTCAGGAAAGATGTGGACCAACTGGAGAGAGCCCAGAAGAAAGCAGCAAGAATGAGCAGAGGTCTAGCAAACATGACCTATGAGGAAAGATTGAGAGAACTGGGTCTGTTTAGTCTAAAGAAGAAAAGTCTGGGCCTTCAAGTACGTAACAGCCTTCAAATACGTAAAAGGTTGCAGAAAAGGAGCAGATCGCTCTCTGTTTCCACTGTTAAAAGCAAAGACATGATGGCACTTGAACTGCAGCAAGGAGGTAGAGGAACTTCTCTTACGGTATGTTTGAATGATACAGAAATGGTTGATTCTACCTTCTAGGAGGCAGGAGGGTGGGCTAGATGACCTATCAAGATTCCTTTTGGACCTTTTTTTACTATGTATAGGATGTCATAATAATTATGAATATCTAATTTTTTTTTTGTAATACTTCTGACCTTCTAATTTTACTCTGGCTACTCCCATTCCTTTCAGAAAGAGTATCCCCTTTCGTGGGTTTGTACTGTTCTTTTTTTTTAAATGCACAAGTGTTCCAGTAATTGAAGATCAGACTAATCTAATATGCCATACTGATGCCTCTTTTAGGCTTCCAAATCATTCTTTAAACTCTCATTAATAATTGTATTTGCCCTCAAACATGTATATTTCTAGTGAAGTAAGTGTTGCTGATGGCTTGTTTGCAGAAGCTGTGATGATAACTTTGAGAAGTGTGAGTTGGCCCACGCATCCCAGCGGGCACTTTGTTGAGGAATGACAGCACTCCAGTTGTTGAATGTTTTGCCATAGAACAAGGTGTTCGGCGAGGGAGAAGGAGGATCATATTATTAAGGCCTCCAACCATCAGACTTGCAAGTAACAAGGAAAGTTCATGGAGAAGCTGATTTGCTTCTCACCTGCCAACCTGCATTCACAAAGACAAGACCTCTGCTTCTTTTACTTTCAAAGTTGGCCAATCTAAGGAGTGAAGTACCTATTTCAGGAAGAGGATGGAAGGGAAGCCAAAAAGCATACAAGCACCCATGGAAGGCTTAGCGTGAGGAGTCCAGATGGCACTGACATCTTTGGATACCTGTACAGGGGACCCAAGTCACTTGTACAAGATGATATTTTGAACAGTGAATAGTGTTTCATGTAGGCAGAGACTGTTTATGGGTCAGAAGAAAGTCATTCTGTCCCTCCTTCCTGGCATAAAAAAGCTGGTGAAGACAGATAGCCAGAGGCAGACAGCTGCTCAGTATCATCAGTTCAGTTAGGTGATGGTCCAAGTGTGATTCATTAAATGTTTTCATTCTACAAATTCCCTATTCACAAAAGGAAAAAATAAAAAAAATAGAGAGAAAGAAGTCAGCTGAAAAAGAGTGGGAACAGATAATATGTATCCTGAAATAATTAACAGGATGAAAGAAATGCAACAGCTGGTCAAGTTTTAAACCATGCCTTGATGATGCAATAGGTATGGTCCTGTCCTTAACACAAAAATAAGGTTTCTTCTTCAAAGGCTCTGAAGTTAATTTTCTTAATCTATGATGGTTTCAGCTAAAACAGAACAATGGATACTTCTTACCTTATATGCTTGTCTAACGCCCCCATTATCAGCAATGTTTTCTCCTAGTGTGTTGATTCCACTCAGCTGTAAAATAGAAAGGAAAAGTATAGTTTTCTGAAAAGAAGAGCTTATCCAGGACCTGTAATGCCCAACTTTGTGCGTTTTTCACTTTTCGAAGGGGAGAATTCCCTTAAAATCTGAAGTTGTAGCAGAAGATTATGCTAACGTCTCTGAAAAGTCTTTGCCTCCCTTGTCTCAAAATCCATGTGGATACTATTGTTTTCCCTAATCCTCTTCCTTCCCCTACAGGCAGCTTTCTAGGCTCTCCTATCTCTTTTACCCAGATTTGCTGATGCTTAGTCATTGTTCATTCATTCTTCGTATTTCCTCCATGTCTTTAACCCTCAGCTTCTTACTACAGTTCCAATTAGGGGAAGTGGGCAGAATCTGTCCGTATAGTCTACGAAACAAGTAAAAATCCCATCTCCAGATAGTTGAAATTATCAGTTAACAGACATCAGCAAATCTGCTAGAAAGTCAGTATTTCCCTGTATATTTAGCGAACTAGGTAGCTCTTTGGTAGCAAGATACATGGAAGATATCTATTTAGCCAGTATAGTATTCCTCAGTCAGTTAAATATCACTAAAAATTATGATGCTTTGGTAATGAAGAATCTGTGATTTTATTCTTAAAGAATTATATTTTCAACCTTTAGCCCAAGATATTGGGCTATGATATTCAAAGCTGCAAAACTTAGAATCATTATTAGATTGAATTTAATGTGTGAAAAAATGACAGAAAAATATGTTGAAATATTATTCTCTGTTTTTAATGGTCTCTCTGTGAGTCCCAACAGTTTAGCACACAGATTAGGAAAACGTCAGGGCTGGAAGTTTT